>CALYLX010000012.1:0-98361 GCA_944990035.1 Clitopilus passeckerianus | reverse complement strand
CACCACTGCCACCTCGACGTCCCAGCTTTCCCGACCACCTCAAGCCCCGCCGGTAATCTGAGTTTCGTCGTTGGTTGTAACAACAGCATCCTGCCCGTTGATTCCGCCGTCCCGCGTTGTTTCCCTGTCCGCATCCTCGTCCGTATATTGCCTGCCTATGAGCAAGGTTCTGGCCCTTCATTCGACCGCACCCCCTAGGATTAAACCATGATTTGCATCGACTAGTGTTACAAATATTTTGTTGTGAGCGTGGAAAATGGAGAACCTCCTGGCAATGGCCTGAGTGAAGAATGGCGCGTCGTCAACGTTGCGACATAGTGGACAAAACAAGCTTAGGGCCAGGTTGGGTCCAGGACCATCTTACGATCAGGCATCACTGACACCAATAATTAGACCCTCCTTCCGGGTTCGTTTTGTGCACTGACCGCCAACCATATCTGGGCCCTCAAGACCACTCGCCAACACGACCATAAAGAATTGCCCACGACTCGCACTAGCTTCAAAAGGTAGTACACTCGCAATTCCCCTCGATGCAATCCTTTATAGGGTCAAAGCGGCTCCCCGGCTTGGGACGGCCTACTCCTTACAGGTCTGAAGAAGGACCACACATACCCAGAAAACAATACACTGTCCCAACTGCAACATCCATGCTGTTATGGCTCCCCATCCGCTGATTCATTGCTCGCCCCGACCTCCTCGTTCAGCTACATTCACCGAACCATGGGCCTCTGTGCCCTCGATAAATTGCTTCCGTGGCAGCCCATGAACCTACAAGCGAGGAACCTGATGCTCAGGTGGCACGAAATGTGCCTAGTTGTCGGCATCCTTTCCGTCCTCGTAACAAAGCTGCAAGATAGCTTCGCGTAGTGGGAACGAACCATCCTTTGAGTTCTTCTCATCCCCTACTTCATATACGTCGCACCACGACTGACATTCTAATTTAATTCGGGTTCTCCGGAAGTACCTCTAGCTCAAAGGGGGTGTTCTGTATTTCTTTTCTGCGGAAGCAAATATTCATCGGAGTCAATCTAGATGCTAACACAGCCACGACGGCGTTCACCTATGCCATTGCTTTCTGTGGTGGTTGCTGAATTTCCGGCCATACTGAAAAGCGATTGCAGCGGCCTCAGAATCAAAAGCGGCTAATGATTCGCATACTCACCGACTAAAGACCCCGCTCTCAAAAAATTGAAGCCCCCTCCCCTCGTCTCCACTTTAAGCCGTGACACTCTTCTGCCTTTGCATATCGATAATGGATTGCTCCCTCCGCGCCTCTTATCGATAGTTGCTTCGTTGTGCAGTTGTCGTATAAGAACCCATAAGTTACAGCGGAGGTCGGCCCGCGTCATTGATCGGCGACCTTCAACTTGACGTCAAAACGGTATCAGTACTAGACCCTGATTGTATTAGGCCTGCTGAATCTGATCAAATAAATGACAATAGACAACGGGGACTATCTGTCAAGATTTATTTATCCTGTGTTGGACTTTCAAACCCTTGGAAATCCGAGGTTTGGGACCACGGGTTCCTCGTGTACCATGACGGTACGATAGAAGCTAGAGGGATATCTGAGGACTCCAAGAGGACTCGGTGGATGGATGGTATTTTTGAGCTCACTGGCAATTATTTTCTTCAGAACACGAAAGACTGATCCTCCGCAATTACAATTGTTTCTGGGCATAATTGAGACCGAGGCCAGCCCCAGCCTTCCTGTTCTCAAGAAGTGTTCTGGCTTCGACGATCGTTTATCGACATCGGGGTGTAGAGTGCCCTTCTGCTCCCCCAACATAAGCTGCTGCTCTCAGGAGGGCGGCAACGAGCTCCTTGCCTGCGCCCCACAGGATATTGCACCGGGAGAGCCATCATGTTTTGTTTCATGCCTGTACACAAAAACTTGACTCCAAACCTCTTTCCCTGTTTATCCTTTAGTCCTTGGAGTTCTTGCTCTTTATAGATAGTACAGTCTAATTATACCCTTTTTGGTATTTCTCTGTCAAGCGATCAGTACTTGACGGTCTACGCAATTGACTACCGGTCGAAATACTGGATACATAAGAAAACGCAAAAAATATGAATAAAAACGCCAATCCTTCTGGGCCGATTATTTTACGCGATGTCACTAAACGCGTCTCGTCACGCTGTGACGCGTCCACCGTCGTTCAGCCATCCCCTCCATGTCGCAGTGTATTCTTTCACGTTCCATACAACATAAGGTGAGATACGTACAAAATAACTACAATAATTAGAACGCGTTGACCTATTGGCCTTACAGAAAAAAGTATAACTACAAAAGCAGCCCAAAATCCAAAGAAGACGACACGTCGAAGAGGCAGAGCTGAAGGAGTCCTCCTATCTTTGCCGTTCTGCGGTGAAGACATGAGTGTCGCATTATTCGGGATTCCAGATGGCAACACACCTTCGCGTTCCGGAGTCTGAGGGACCTCAAGCCTCCTTGCAACGTCTTGGAAACGGACGATGGGTGACTCCTCGAACAGGCTCCGAGAAACTGTATTCAATGACCGAGGTGCTGATGGTGAGTCCATAAATCGCCTTCCTTTGGCAGCCTCATTCGGTTTGACGCGTCTTATAGGGGACTCATCATTCCCAAACGTGTGGTTGTAGAAACCATGGTCATCATCGAGCGCAGATGCCAGTGTTCCCGGGCCACCAAATACCCGGTTCCACGAGCTTCTTCCTGTTGGTCTCGAAGGCGTCTGAAACGGGCCGCTCCCGCGGATTGACCATGAGTTCTTTGGCGTAGCAAATGGAGCACCGAACTTGATTCCTCTTGACGGCGTTGACGTTGGGTCGAAGGGAGTATCATGACTATCCCTTCGGTAGGAGCTTCCAAACACAGGCGTGCCACTATACACCCTCGCTTCGCGACTTCTTTGCTGAGGTGTCCTTGGTCCATGCCCCGACGAGTCTATCCAACTGGAATCCGAATAGAAGTCACTTGCGTTTCCAAGACTGCCGCGGTTGGGTGTTCTTGGCACTCTTGTCGAGCTCCATGGCATTGGAGAGTCTTGAAGTGACGGTTGGAAGAAGGTTGCGTCATGGGAGCGTTTTAAGCTAGGCGTATTATCCGTAGGGACGAAGGTGGGCTCTTCTGTCTGCTCGACGTATGGCGACCGCCCTGCCTCTTCGCAGGTGTGGCAATACCAGGGATCTTCTTCTTTGCCCAGCTCTGAGATATCCCGAATGCCAATACATTCCAGATGATACCACATCTCGCACCCATCGCATTGAACCAATTCCCTGCCATCATCGGTCCCGTGACATATGCATAGAACTTCATCGTCGTCGTCATCTTCTCCTCCATGCCTCCGCCGTTGTCGCTTTTGCTGGCGGTATGAGAGTGTTCGCACGCTCTTCTTGGACAAAAGAGCCGTCCGGGCGTCGGCTGGATCACTGGGGAACATGATGTGCCGCCTGGCAAGAGGCCTTACATCCGGATTCGTCGCAAGTGGGACCAACTTCCCTCTTCCCATTCTGGGCGGAACAGGCAGGTTGGATGGCTCGCCAAGATTATCCAGCTCCACCAAGCCATTCGTCAACGATAGTGGTATCTCTTCTTCGTCCTCCTCATCCGAATCCTCCCTATCCAAGAACCTCTCAATCCACTTCAATTTCTCCTTCTCTTGTTCCTTCTCCGTCTCTTCCCTCTCTTCCAACCGCACCCTCCACGGAAACTGTGAATCCGGCCAGTTAGGCTTATCCTGACGTGTATCTCCAGGAATACCATCGAGATGGCCTCTTTTGTCAATCTCAGCCGCTTTCTTCTTCCTGCGCACGACGCTGGCTTTCTTCTTGCCTGTCGTGGTTTCTGCAACAGCAGATATATCCTCCTCAATTGCCAAATCCACTAAGACACGGCCGCGGCCTTCGAGTTGTACAGGCTGGAGCTTGGCCTTGCTAGGGCCTGGCTTATTAATGAAAGCGGCCAACCTCCTGCGTTTCTTGAGCTCTTTGTCAGATGGCGGGGCTTCCTGTGCTTGCTCAAGAGCAGAAACGGCACTTGAAGGTCCAGGAGCACCAGGCGTTGTCAGGACAGTAGGATGAGGATGGTGCACCCAATCCGCGGTTCTCTATACCAAACTCTTCAGTATCCGTTTTCTCGCCAACTTATTGCACATATACTCACATATCTTCCATACCCTCCCGCCATCAAACTCTCCTCGAAGCTCTCCTCACTCGTCTCTTGGAAAAGCGTCAACCTCCTCCCCTTAACCGGGCTCTCCATAATTCCAACCAGGCCCTCCCTCTCCCTACTGCTTTGATTCAGTGCTTCCTCCTCCTCCAGCCCAAAAGGGTCTGTCTCAGAGAACGTCCTCTTTGACCGCTTCAAATACTCCGGTCTCCTGCTCTCAGCTTCTTGTGCATGTGCCATGCGTTCTCTCACCATGGCCTGCCGTATTCTCTCGAGCTCTCCACCTGGAGGCGGCCTCATCGGTGTCTGCTGTGACGCTGGTAAATGGGGTTGTGCGTGTGAGTGGGGTGTCTGAGGTGTTTGTAGAGTTCTCTGCAGAGGTGTCGCTGGGGCAGATGGAATAGGGGTAAGGAAGGATGACCTGTTGCCATCCCTAGTAGGCGATGAAGACCTGTCACGAGACTCCGTGGGGGGCAAAGGGGGTGTTCGAGAGTGGTGGGAACGTGATGGAGTAGCGTTGTGCGGTGTAGATGACGTGGAGGGCAATTTCAGTGACAATTTTTCCATGAATGGGGAGGACAATTGTGATGAGCGTCCCTCAGTTTGGGATTGAGAGGACTCGGTGGATGAGGACAGTTGCAATGGAAAGGTATTGTAGGTATCGCGAGGAGGACTGTTAGGTCGAATAAGCTAAGCAAAGGCACTCGTGGAATGCATTGTGGTTGACTTACAATGGACTAGGGCCCTTCGGAGTTGAAGCCTCTTGCCGGGAGGGTCCAGGCGCATATTGGCGTTCAGCATTGCGAGAGAACGGACTAGAACCACGAAAGAGCTCAACAAAACATATCAAAAGAACAAATGGCGCATATATGCACCTCGATTCCGGGGTAGCAATTTGCTGGGTGAGGGGTTGCGTTATGATTCGATCCTCCCTGGAATGTCAAATCAGACGTTGTTCTTCGAGACTGGCGCCGAACACGTACGAATTTGTGGAAAGTAGTCTATGAGTGGTTGGCGTCGACAAAACGCGTGAAGAAGTTTGATAACTGCCATTATAGATGAGATCATGCGTGCCCTTGACCCGGCCCGAACAGACTGACGCACCTGTGAGCAACAGGAGATTCTGAGATATGGGCAGTGTTTCGTAGATAGTTCCCAAAGTTGCTTGGACTAATAGGACACGGTACGTTAGGGACGATACGGGAACAAAAGGGTTGGTAAATCTGACCTTTGGGGTGTGGGTAAATGACTGTAGGGTTTGTTCGTAAATGAAGATGCAGAGAAAGGTGAAGCAAGGTGACGAGAGGAACTACAAGAAACTATGAGCTCCAAGTCCGTTCATGAGGAAGAAACAGCACGAACCTCGGTATTCCTTCGCGACTTGAATCCTGATCACCCCTCTCTAATGAAGAAGTCGGACTCGGCCGTCGCTGACCTGCGTTCGGCAACGGTGAGCTAAAAGGTGTCGCACTGCTCTCTCCAGAAAGATTTTTCATCGTTAACTGGTCCGAGAACATTCAAGAATGGGTGTTTGAAGAAGTGAACGTCAATGTTGTTGTCCTTGGACCCTCTTTATTGGGGGGGTTTCGCGGGGAATTTCGAAAGTGAAAGTAATTGTTAGGTATCGCAATTGAAGTCAGTCGTATAATTCGTTATTATGGGCAATTCAAGTATCAGAAAGTCGAGAGAAAAGAGGGCAAGGACTTGGGAATGAAGGAATACGGAGGTGGTGGTACTGATAAAGAACCAGAACCAAATCTTAGGTAAGCTCCGTTACCGAGATCTGCGTTCTGCCCGTCACCTCCGTTTGGCGACGATGGCGGTCAAAGCGCTGGAATTTTACAGCGGCATCGGTGAGTGAGCAACCTATGAAAAGATTTACGTTCTAATAAGAGGATATAAGGTGGACTACATTTAGCGTTTTCAAGGAGCAATGTTGAAGGATCGTTCTTACAAGCTTTTGACTGGGATCAAACGGCTTGCCAGGTTTATGAAGCCAACCATGGTCCCGGCCTAGTCAAAAAGGTATTTGTACTGGTCCCGCCCAAACCGTATTCTGTATGTTTATATTTCTAGGTGGACATAACAACCCTCACAGCATCGCAACTAGGGGCGTATGAGGCTGATTTATGGCTTATGTCTCCTGCCTGTCAACCCTACACAGTCCTAAACCCAAATGCTAAGGGCGAACGCGATCCCCGAGCACAGTCATTTCTTCATCTCATCACAGAGGTTCTACCGGAGATGGCGAAGATCAACGCTCACCCGTCGTATATTCTATTAGAAAACGTCGCCGGATTTGAGGTGCTTTATCTTCCTAACCTTTCATTTTCTCACCTCTGATCCTTATTGCCAGTGAAGGTATCAACGACCCGCCAACTCCTCCTAACGACTCTCCGATCTCTGGGATACACTACCTTAGAACTGCTTCTGACCCCATTGCAATATGGCGTCCCTAATTCGCGTCTACGATACTACCTTCTTGCGAAGAAACGACCCCTCACCTTCCACGGGGTCTCTATCAAGGACGCAGATGAGGTTCTGAGATCAATCCCTGGACAAAAACATTGGAGGGATCCAAGACTAGATCAAGCATCATCCACCGAGGTGGAGAGTTCTGCTTCCAGCCAACTTGTCCGGCAGATACAGGACTATCTGGACGAGCCCGCGTCAGATCGCTTGTCCCACCCGAACAGGATACCTGACAAGGTCCTACTGAAGTGGGGCCGCCTGTTTGATATCGTACTCCCATCATCCAACCGAACATGCTGTTTCACTCGAGGTTTGTTTCCTCGCCTAACCCCCTCTTTCTACTGTTAACCAATGATCCAGGCTACTCGCAATTGGTTGAGCGAGCAGGTTCTATCCTACAAGCAAACACCGAGCTTAATGCAAGTATCGTCGTCTGTTCCCTCTTCCTCCTCAACTCAACTTACCCACAGACAACTGAAATCTTCGACGCTTTCCTCGCTGCTCAGTCCAAGAGCCTTCCTTCAGAACAGTGCCTAGCTATTCCCCACCCACTGGGCCTTCGCTATTTCTCACCTTCTGAGCTGCTTCGGATCTTCGACTTCACACCGATAGATGAACCAGATGCAAGGTTTATTTGGCCAGAAGGCATCTCTACAAAATCAAAGTATAGGCTTATAGGAAATAGCGTGAATGTCAGAGTCGTACAGCAACTTATAGAATACCTGTTCCAATATTAATATATTTATTATTTCTTCCGAACGTCCTCCCGCTAAGTTAATGGGAGCTTCGGAATATGAGGCGCATGCCTGAAACTGATTCGAGCTAAGTGATTTCTAAGTTCCAAAAGGAATTCTGAACGCACTTAGTTGAATTTTTCTGGGCCTAATCTTGCCGGCGGCCGCTGCAGCAGCCTTCGCACCGAGCAAGCTCATCTGAGCGTGCCTCAGCAAAGACGGGTAGAAGTTCTTCAACTTGCTCCCAGGGGGTATCAAACTCTCCATCAAACCCCTCGAGTCCCCAGTCAAGTCTAATCAACCTCGGAAACAGATCAGCAAGAAATGCCGCCATTCGAGCAGGCTCGCTGACCGGAGAGTACAAGACATCAAAGGCTTGTAATCTCTGGCCGAAACGAGCCCTAGCTCCTGGTTTCGAGGTACTGGGCGTATCTGACCTGAATGGAAGCGATAGGGAACGAAGGTCAGGGCAATGTTCTGCCAGTTCCACGAGGCTTTGGCTCGTCAGTTTTGGAGGGTAGTTGGAAACATGTTGACCGTATATTCGGAGTTCCTGAATTCTTGGCCAGGACATCACCAATTTTCCGAAAAATGTGTCGTCGAGATGCAATATGCCATATGTACAGATACGAAGGGTCGTCAACGACTTGAAGTTCGAAAGTGTTTTCAGGTGATCGACAGAAACGTGGTATTGCAGAAGTGTGTCTGGTGAATCGGCATTATCTTCTGTATCATCGATTGACAGCACTTTGAGTGTGTCCGATGAACATTGTTCGTTGAGACATCGAGTAAGATCCGTCCATCTAGAAGACGATGATAACTGCGGGCTGATAACCCAAAGGGTTACACTTTTGAGGGGTCGTTTATCGGGGGAGAGTTGGCGGAGAAAGTTGGTGGCAAAAGCAATATCTGGGATTTCAAGGGTGAGTTGCTCGAGCTGGGGTAGAAACGGGGACGGTTGCTGATGAGCGTCCAACGGCCAATGAAGTAACTCTGTTTCAAACTTCGAGATCTCGATATTGACCTCCTTCAGCAGGGGATATTCGCGCAGGTGGGCAAGGACTTGGGTTGAATTGTTCACACGAAGGCGGAGGCATTCAAGGTTCTTCCACGCTACGTCCCGTATAGTATTTTCAATGTTGCTAATGACCGCAGAGCCTTCGGCCAAGTCGTACATCACGAGCTCGAATTGTTCGAGCAATGGGTAGCGCTGACCAGCACCCCTCAGAAAACCGAGCAAGTCAAGAATGAAAGATCGTGAGCATTCGTCTGCATTCAGATGTATGCGCAAGCTCTTGAGCTTGCTCTGAGTGAAAAGTTGAGCGAACGTTAGCGCGGCGGAGTCGGGTTTCAAGATGCGAACATCATGAACGTTTGGAAGAAGTGTGGCACCTGCGGTTGCAAATTGAAAGGATCGATACTGGGCACCAGTAAGGTCAATGGTTGGACGTCCATAGACCAACCGAGTGTCTAGCTGAATGTCTCGACCAAGAATGTATACGCGTTTGCCCAAATCTCTGCATCTTGCGAGGTCCTCTGGCTGGAGGGGCTTCAAGGTCTGAATACGGATAGTATGTCAAATCGCAGCTCACACTGCTGCAGAATGGATGGACTCACGATCGCGTCCTCGTTCTCTACATCATCCCAGATGTCTTGAGAAATGCAGTCTGCCAGTGGCTTCAATGACGGAATCGTGTGCCAGATGGCATCTATAGCAGGCTCGTACAGAAACTTGCAAGTCTGTGCTAACGCCAAGATCCCATTTCTGTCATCGCGGAACCCGGTTTTGCAGATTAAACTTGCAATTTCGGGAATTTGAAGACATCGGTGCATTTGGCTGTGTCGTAGCCGCAATTTACGAGTTTGTGTGATTGGAAGCGTGGTAATACGGTCATGTCATTATTATTCTCGCACGGGCACCATATTCTGGTTGGATAAAATTTGTATTCCCGGAAGAGGGTTGTAGAACATATTTATTCATTAGAATCAGAAATATTCTAAACTTAATTTTGCTGGTGGCCTGGGCGGCTGGCCCCGAATCGAGCAACTTCGTCTGAACGTGCTTCGACGAAGATGGGTAGAAGATCGCTGACTTGCGCCCACCGAGCAGAATCTTCACTGTGTTCGTCATGGCCCCACTGCAGCGAAGTCAAACTCGGAAACAAATCAGCAAGAAATGCCGCCATTCGACCGGGTTCGTTGATGGGCGAGGTTATGACATCGAGTTCTTGTAGTTTCCAACCAAAGCGAGCCCTGGGTCCAGGCTTTGAGGTCAGAAGGCTACCTGAGTCGAATTGAAGCCAGAGGGTGTGAAGGTCAATGCAATGTTCTGCAAGCTCCACGAGGCTAATTGGTGTGAGTTTCAGAGGAAAATTGAGCTCATGTTGACCGTATACCCGGAGGTCCTGGAGTCTTGGCAAGGACATTGCCAATTTTCCGATGAACGCGTCGTCGACATCCAAGACGCCACATGTGCAGATACGGACGGTCCTCAGACACCTAAAGGACAAAAGCGCATTTAAGTGATTGGTGGAAACGATGATATGCGGAAGTATGTCTGCTGGGTCTGGATTTTCTGCTGTATCCTCGATTGACAGCACATCCAGCGTGTCCGTGGAGCATTGTTCGTTGAGACATTGGATAAAATCTGCCCATCTATCAGACGACGAACGCTGCAGATCCGTGACCCAGCATTGTACCGCTTGAAGTGGTCGTTTCTCGGGGGAGAGATTACGAAGGAAGTTGGTTGCAAAGGTAAGGTCTGGAACATCAAGGCTAAGCTTCTGAAGCTGAGGTAGAAGTGGGGGAGTTTGCTTATGAGAATATAATGGAGGCGTCCCAGCTTCTAGGACTGAGATCTGTATACCAACCTGTTTCAGCGAGGGATATTTGTGAAGGTGGGCGAACACTTGGGCGGAACTATCCGTGTGAAGGTCAAGGCGTACAAGGTTCTTCCACGCAACATTCCATGTCGTACTCTCAAGGGTATTGACTACCGCTGAACCATGGATTAAGTCCATCATCACGAGCTCGAAGCGTCGGAGGAAAGGGAAGCGGTGAGCTGCGCCGCTCAGAAAGCCAATGAAGTCGCGCAGAAAAGATTTGGAGCGGTTGTCTACGGACATGGTTATGCGCAGCGCTTTGAGGTCGTCGTGTGTGAAAAGATGGATGAAGGTTAGAGCACGGGAGTCGGGTTCAATCATGCGAACCTCATCGACGTTTGGTAGCAGCGTAGTCCCCAAGGTTGCAAGTTGAAGTGCTCGATACTGGGCACGGGTAAGGTCAAAAGTTGGAGTACCATCGTCCCAGTCCGAGTCCCAGTATGAGTATGGTGGAATGTCTCGCCCAAGGGTACGGATGCGTTTGCCCAGTTGCCTGCATCTTGAAAGGTCATCTGGCCGGAGGGGCTTAATGATCTGGATAGCCATGGCATAGTCAATATCCAGCTTACGGATCTACTGGCTGAATTAGCTCACATTGTAGTCCTCGTTCTCTCCATCATCCCAGATATCTTCATCAATGCAGTCTGCTAGTGGCTTCAACGATGGAATTGTGTGCCAAATCACGTTTACAGCGGGCCCGTATAGTAAATGGCAAGTCTGAGCCAAAGCCAGGACCCCGTTTCTAGTATCCTGGTCATCAGAGTAGAACGCTTGTTGGCAGATTAACTCTGCAATTTCTGGAATTTGAAGGCATTCGTGCATTTGGCGACAACTTGACTGCGTCGCGTGTCGCGTCGTGGCAATTCCCAGAAGAGCGTGGGGTCATCTGGGGCATGTCATTTCCCCGAAAGTCCTGGCTTGGACCGGATCTCCCTGGACCGACAACCGAACATCGAGTGAACGTGAATTCGCTTTGAACTGCTGCCTTGTCTCTTCCCCAGGTTTTTAAAGCAAACGTGGACTGGACTCGGACTGGAACTTGGCTTGCTGACTATACCAATTGTTTGAGACGAAAATGCCTGGCAGAAGAACTTTCCTCATTGGCGGTGGATGCACTGCGTTCATCAAGGTTGGCTCTGGTGCCTGTTATCGTTTCACTGAGAAATGCTAAAGTTTGTGAATAGCCAAGGGCAACACGGACCACGGAGGATGTATGGCCATTGCTTTTGAGGGTGCCAGACTCTGTAATTGACTGAAACTCCGCAGATGGGTCTTGAAGCAGCCACAAAGGCCCTCCTTGATGCAGGCAAGGACGCTCCCTGATATATGTATAAAGCACATTAAACAGGCTCTTACTTTCTAGGTATCACCTACGACGAAGTCCAAAGCGCCTTCGTGGGTTACTGCTACGGCGATTCTACCACAGGCCAGGTAGACGCCATCCCTCCGCTTCCCACCCTCTTCCCACACTGACATCCATCTTCCTCCAGCGTGCACTCTACAACCTCGGCCTAACTGGCATCCCAATAATCAACGTCAACAACAATTGCTCAACCGGCTCCTCTGCTCTCAACCAAGCCAACAATGCCGTCAAATTCGGTCAAACCGAATGTTCGCTTGCACTTGGATTTGAGCGGATGAAGCCCGGTTCTCTGGGGTCCAACTTCCCTGACCGGCCGAACCCCATGGTCCTTTTCCATGCGAAAACACAGGAGGTCGAGGAGGCTGGTCTGGGTGAGAACCACGGACCTGGCGCTCCAAGGATGTTTGACAACGGCGCCAAGGAGTACTTTGATAAGTACGGTGGGGGCATCGAGCATTTGGCGAAGATTGGTACGTCCGTGTGAGTAATTTGAGGTGAAGAACCAGGCCTGACGCCCGTGTAGCTTCAAAGAATCACAAACACTCCCTGAACAACCCATACTCCCAATTCCGGGATGGATGGACCGTCGAGCAGGTCTTGAAGGCACCCAAGATTACTAACCAGCTCACCAAATTCATGTGTAGCCCTACTTCCGTAAGCAATATACAAGCAATCCAAAATCCAGTTCTTCTGATTGCTTTTCGTCAGGACGGCGCAGCCTGCTGTGTTGTCGCCTCTGAGGACTTCGTGCGCAAGCACAAACTCGAGAACCAAGCCATTGAGATCGTTGCATCTGCCCTTACCACCGATACCCCAGCCACCTTTGAGAAGAGCGCCATGGATATCGTTGGATATAGCATGTCCAAGGCTTGCGCCGACCAGGTGTTCGGAGAAGCTGGCTTTGCTCCTGGCCAAGGCAGGGATCAAGTCGGTGTCGTGGAGCTGCACGATTGCTTTGCCGCGAATGAGGTTCGTTGATTCTTTCCCCCAGTTTGAATTATTTTTTGGGCTTACAAGGACCGATTTAGCTGATCACATACGCTGCACTTGGTCTTTGCAAGGAGGATGAGGCCACAAAGCTGGTTGAGCGTGGGGATAACACCTATGGTGGCAAGTATGTCGTCAACCCAAGCGGAGGTCTCGAAGCTAAGGGACACCCTCTCGGTGCAACCGGTCTCGGGATGCACTTCTATATTATGAGTACGTATCTTTCTGTCTTTCACCGCTTCTCGTGCTTAAAAGTCCCTTTCTCAAATCTAGTGCAACTTCGGGAATGTTAGTGACTATTTTCCTAAATCTTCGAAAAACTGACGAGTCTAATCAACTCCAACAGGGGCAGGACCAATGCAAGCACAAGGGCTCTTCGATACTCCCGATAAGCGAGGGAAGTACGGACTGGTCCACAACATCGGTCTTGGAGGCGCAGTTGTCTGTTCGCTGCTCCGCCGACCTGAGTTCTACAAGCCTGGCGGGCAGGATGGTCGCAGCAGGTACGTTCATACTTCATTTACCTATATTGAACTCTCGAGATAACCATCAATATCCCTTCTAGGTTGGGTTACAACCATGCCCATGAGTGCCGACCGGTCACTATGGATGATGTTAACAAGGTCAAGTCCAAGAAGTCCTCACCTTACGTGTTGGAACATGCCAAATTGTAATTCTAGTTTATTTGCTATGTATAACGTATCTATGCAATTCTATACCAAGTCCCCAACCTGAAGGTGGGTTGGTTCGAGAGAAGAAACCTCAGAAAGAGTGCGACACCAGCATAGTCTCTCGGTGATTAACAACCTTGTGGAACAAATACATCAAATTTTATCATTGCCTCCTCATTACAACCGTTCAATTATAACAGAAGATATCCACTAAAAGTACGGTGTATGTATGTGAAGTATGTAAGAGCGAGCAGAATACTAGTACGCGTTAGTAATAACTTTTGGACAACAACAAGGACAGCAATATATACCACGTAACAGCAAGTGAAATTTAAATAATTGTGACGGGAAAAAGTCATTCGTGCAGTTGAGTGCGTGTAAATAACTCTGGAATTCTTTGGGATCGTTTTTTTCCTCCAACGTATTTGAATGCGTCTGGTAAGTTCATACATCATCGACGGCGGCTGCTTCTGGTCGGGTTGTTCCTTGTCTCCTCGAATCGCTTCAGGACGTCGGCATAGCTTGTGCGGTTGACAAGATGCACAAAATAACTGCCGCCATTGCTACCCCAGGAAACACTGCCGGAATGGTACGGCCGTTCTGAAACTTCGAATATACCACTCATGTCATCCGCCTGAAAATGACACAGGTGAGATACAAAGGAATGAGCGTGATCATTGTAAGACTTACGTTTCGCTCCGTAATCCTTGCGTTGATAGAAGAGAATGGCTTGAGTGAAATAACAATAGCACCCTCTTTCAAATCCAGGAATTTAGGTCGTAATGCCTCGTTAACTTCGTTCAGCCTGAGTCAGCACCCATGTCACCCCCAGAGAAGAGAACCCAAACAGATACTCACGACTCTCTTCAAACACCTTATTATCCACCAACACCACATCTGCCTTCGGTATCAACTCATCCACCCTCGGGCTTGTCAGCATATTGCCCTGCTCAAGCTCCATATCCCCTACTTTGACACCCCACATCCTACACCTCGTCTCCAACTGCTTCTTCATATCCCTCGCAACTTTGGCGGCCCCAGCCTGAATCTCAACCCCATAGCTCTTACACCCAGTCTGCAAACTCGCCTGCACACACACATTCCCCACTCCAGAACCAAGGTCAAGGAACACAGAATCTTGCTTGAGTTTGGTGATCTGTACGATCTCGTAGGCGAGGGAGGGCATGATTTCGCCATATACCGTGCTCGAGAATGCCTCGTATTGCCTGAGTTTGCGGATGTTGGGACCGACATTGCGCTGATAATTTTCCTCGATGATCCGCATGAGAACCTTCTTCGGCATACCCTTCGTCTCCCATGTCTTCACAACCTCCTTGAGAGAGTTTGGTGCTTGAGGGCTCATCATATCATACGGAAGTGGAGGATACTTAAAGCTCCTCAGGATCCGGTTGATTTGATCCATAGCACGCATAAACAGAGGACCATCCTGGGTGTTCAGAGCTCTTTGAAGAGTTCGGAGGAGAGGGACCTGCGAAGGTCTACCGGCTTCGAGTTTTTGACGTAGGCTTGCAAAAGCAGCCAGCAGCGATGAAGCTTCATCTGATTCTTCTGGAGACACCTCTCGGCGGAATGGTCGCGAGGGCGACTCTTGTTCAGAATCGGGATATGACGTAGCGTCGGTCGAACTGGTCCTCGATAGGTCAGGCGGTGGCGAAGGGCTGGGCGAGGGTGAGCCAGGTGGTGTTGTAACGTCAGGCTCTGACTCGTTAGGCAGGCTTCCTAGGAAGGAGGCTTGTTCTGGAGTCAAGTAGACTACAATTGACCATTAGTACATGGTTTCGGGTGCAAATGCAACAAGAGTGGGTCAGCTTACATTCCACTATGGTGTGTAGCGTCTGCACCAGATCTATGATGGGGTTGTAATGGTCTTTATCCTTTGGTGCCAATAGAATAAACCTGGGTTTACAATGAATACTGGCGCCGGAGTAACATGAGGTGCAACAAACCTTTCCGAAGCGCCCGTGTTCGGATATTCGAGCTCACACACAGGATAATCGGTATCATGAGGGTGGAATCGTGTGTCTCTTGGATTCGCCGGATTGCGGAAGACTGCAAAAAGAATGAGCGCCCTAATAGAGGAGAGAACAAGGAGACCAAGACAACATACAAGTTTTATACGATTTCATCAAGTTTTTAACCACTCTTTCAGAGCTCATAAAATCTTCTCCGGGATATCCATTCTCTGGGTGCATCCAGGACCGTCTTTCGATCGGTGTTTCATCGTCATATACAGGAAATTGCGAAGTAGACCGCGATCTACTGCTGCGATAAATAGGCTCCAATGGGGGAGAATTCGCGGTGTCTGGGGATGCAGCACGCGAAGCTCTCTTTGACGAAGTCCCAGGAGTGCGTTTTCTAGGTCGTTCACCGTTACCTGACCCCGATGCACGAAGTCGTTTGACCTCGCGGGGCAATGGCACATCGGATGTCGGTGGTGTTGATTTCCTCTTCCTTGGGGAAGGGCTGGACAGTGGAGATGAGTCTCTCGAGGACACAGACGGTGCTCGTGAGGATGTAGATGGCACAGCACTGACAGACCGATGCTGTTGACGCTCTACGGGGGCGTACGTTGGAGGAAGCCGGACTGGAATATGACGCGTCGTAACGGTTACTGGGGTCACCCTGGCGGTTACTTGGGTTTGAGTCCTTGACTGCGAGAAGAAACCAGCGTCCGACGACGCTGGCCGGGTCGTTGTCGTCGTTGTCGACATTGACGAAATGTGAGTAATTCGGAAAGGCGTCAAGCTCTGCGGTTTCCAAGTTTGCTATGAAGGTGGCTGTGCTGTCTGATGAACAATGGAGTGCTATACATGGAATACAATACAAAAGGACTTTCTAAATAAAAAATTACATGGCCCTCTGTTTCATCCGACTGCTGACCGTTCTCAGGCCAGAGTAAACTTTGCCCGGTGGTGATCCAAGAATCAGCGACACAATGGCGTCTCTCGCTACTTTGATATTTTGGAAAGAACCCATGATATGGATTTTTCTGCGGAAATAGGAATCAGAGTTATCCCGATGGGGTCGAGAAATCACCAACGTGTCTGCCAGGACTATGCGTGTCCGACTAGCATTCTCAATAGTGAACTTTGTCTTTCCGTCTTGTCCGGCGATTCGTCCTGGAGCATCAGAGGTTAGATATTGGTAGGATGAGATGAGCGGGGTTCTAATCATACCGATTGCTCGGGATAGATGATCACCGTGCAAGGTCTTCACATCCTTTATCTCAAACGAATCCAGGTATAGGTCATCCAATCGGAGGAGGGCAATTGCATCCTGACCAGGATTATGAGCGCCGGTATACAGGGAAACAATGCAACGCTTACATTGACGTCAAATCCCAGCGCATATGCTTTGACAAAGTCCGCGCCTTTTTGTATGGCTCCTATGTCCTTCGTCTCTCTTGACGTCTATGAGTTGAGGGCTTCAGTAGAATGATTGATGGCATGGGATACTGAACGTACCCGTATCTCGACACATCGTCGTTGAACATTCATCCTAACTTGCAGTCCTAGCATCTCTGTCAGAGGGCCGAATATATTGACCCAATCTTTCTTGATTGGTGTCATCCGATGTGGGGGTATGGGTATCCGCCGAGTCTCTGACTTTAGTCTTGTTTTATCAGCGTTAGCTGATGCGGGAGGGAATGCAGGTGCAGCTGAAGCCTCCAGAGTCGATGATGGATCAGCCTCAATCATGAGCTCGTCGTCGTCCAAGCTAGTGTTCCCAGAATCTGGCAGATGGTCTGTTATGGCTGGCCGTGCATTCGCATCTCCCATTTCTAGGTCTTCAGTAGTCTTCGAGGTTGCCGTGACGCCATTTTTTCTGATGAATCTTCTCCTGTTCTTCTTTTGAGCAGCAGATGCTGCCTGAGAGGGGCTTGCGATGGGATGAACGGCGACCATGACTGGACTTTACAGTTTAGCAGATCTGCAAGGTCCAATATGCCAGAAAATATTTTGTGACTTTGTCACATCGGTCACATCTCAAGCTCATTGCTAAGTTATCGCTGTAAAATCGACTTTATTCAACAGTATTCATGTCATAATTGGTGGTTTTTCTGGAATCTTTATCGACAAATTGAATTTGTTTTTTCTTGCCGTCGTGAACCGCTTAAACCACAAAAAATTGTCCTATTCGGTTCTCGGCTTCACGTGACCGTACCTTCACTGATGGCACGTGTAGAAGCGACCTCGGCCGCCAGCTAACTTTCGTCGACAATACCGCTCGAAACCGTTCGCGTTTTGGGTCCTACTCTCCCCTGCGGAGCCCGTCGTGCCCTCAGACGACCAACGACAGCGACGAAGACATCTACAGTGACTTTGACAGCTCATTCAGGATTTAATACTCCGCGACTCGCCGGAAATTACTACCAGATTCCCAACTTGGCCGCAACAGAACTTTATAATACATAATGGCCAGACCTAGAGACCCGCTACCAAGGTTGAACCTGAACGCTGCTATGGGCATGCAACAGCAAGCTCCAATGCCCTATTCTCCTGCTCTACCGACAGCTATCCAGCAGAGCTTTCCGCCTTCGTTCCCCATGAACAACCCTCTGCAAACGCCTATGCAACCATTCTTCACTCAACCACCTTTAACTTACCACGGACGACCAACACATAATCAAGGGCAGGCAAGCATGTCAGGACTAGCAGCTGCTGGCATGCGACCTCCAAACGGCTTTCCACCAATGACTCCGGTCGGCGGCCATGGTCACTTTTCCCGACCTTCATTGATGGGTATTCCTGGAGCTCCAGGTCACCCATTCCCGAACAGGAACAGGAGACAGCCTAGTATCGGTGGCCCCCCGAAGGCCGTACTTGGAGGCCCAACTAGGAAAGTTACCCCCCTACCACCTGCACTTAACCCACCCGCACCGCCGCCACCAAAAACCAAGAAGGTCAACGTGAATTTACCAAAGGAAACGATACCCGGAGAAGATGGTGAACCATCCAGGCGAGAACCATGGGCTAGAGATGTTTCGGATGGCTTCGTACACAGGGATCAGGAGATACCCCCCGTCGATATATCAACTGCAGAGGTATACCCTTCAGACCAAGAAAGATTAGACCTACCAAATAGCATTGATGTCTTCCTACCTGGGAAGGTACGTATATTGATTCCATTGCTTCTAATTGACACACATTTCTAAATAATTCATATTACAGCGAGCATGGCAAGAGCTCAAGCAGCAGGCCATTGAGGAGAAGCTCGAGAAACTTGGAGTCGAGAAAGGATCTGGCAGTAATGTGCCACACATACATGCTCCTCACGCAAGAGCTGCATCGGTACATTTTTTCTTCCCTTTTAGCTGATCACATGTTCTGACCTACTCCCTTTGTGTTCCCAATATAGATATCCTCCCCAGCCGACCCACAGATTCTTCTGTATAAGCTCAACAAACTGCACGCCTCTCAGGACAATTCACCCGTGGCATCACTGGCTGGTTCACCTAATCTTGCACTAGGCGGTCCTTCGCCGAGGTTCCTGCAGAACAGGCACGGACATACCATGTCTCTCGCTCTGCCAATGTTGAACCCTTCCGCACCTGTCTTTGATCCCTTCGGACAAGCTATTGCAGAGAATTCCACAGAGGAAGGCGTTGGCCTGCAGGAGAGCATCCATGCCATCCGCTCAGGTGGTCTGTCACCCGGTTTTCTGGCCCCCCAGCAGACATCCAGGCCAACCAGTCGGCCGGACTTCATTCGCGGATTTGGGCTGGATATTCCAGAAGAAACTGAAGAGGAGGAGGAGGAGCAAGAAATCAAAGGGCCGGTGTCCGAGCCTGCACAGCTGGACGAGGAGCCTCTCCAACGAGATGCTTTCAGTTCTCACTTCCATGAAAGAAAGACTTCTCAAGAGAGCCGGGCTGTTGATGATATCGGCGTGGATTATGATCGTACCCATTCCGAAAGGGACAGGATGTCGATTTCACAGAGCCGAGTTCATTCGCGCCATGTTTCAAGATTGTCTGCTGCTTTGTCAACCAGGTCTGCTGGTGCCCTTGATGATGAGGAATTCGTCGGTGAAGAGGATGTCCTTGATTCTCATAACTTCAACAACCCGGTTGAAGAGGAGCAGGGCGAAGTCGAGGAGAGGGAAACGGATCTTGTCGCTGAATGGACGGGAACCGAGGATGTCTACGACTCATCCGACGATGACGAGGTAAATACCTCCGATTGTTACTTGTCGAGTTTCTGTGCTAAGGACTTGTTCGCGTTTCTTAGAGCATCGGAGAGTACTCCAACCCATCTGATGAGGAGCGTGTAAGACAGGCACGCGTTGAGCGCAGATTACGCAAGAGACAGGTCGATCAACCTCGCAGACTTCCTCTCTTTCCTCGCCCGCCAGATATCATCGGGTTGTCCTCTCACCAAGAAGACGACATCATCTCAAATCCCAGTGATGAGGAGAGAGAAAATGTGTCCCGTCCGTTCAACTTCGGCCAGGAAGATTTTGTGCGACCCAGTTCAGGCTTTGGTCACCTTGGCCATTCTCTCCCCGCTCTGCACCATTCTCGTGGGGCTTCTGCTCAGCACTCTGCGTACGATCCTGCCCATGCTCACTCTCGTGAGTCGAGCCAGTTCATGTATCCCACGACGCATGAAATGTCGCATCAACCCCAATCTTCCATTTCCTCCTCCACCCGCCGAGATGCGGCGTTGAATCCATTTGCTAAGCCATTCGTCTTCGGAGCTGCTCGTAACAACTCATTGGGACCCGCAACCGCCGAACCAGAGCCACAGGTACAAGCACAAGCAACGCCTACTCCTCCACCTTCCAGTCATATTCGCATACCGTCCAGTGGGAAGTCGCTTAATGCCGCTGCCCCCGAGTTCAAACCTGGAGGTTTCAGCTTCAACTTTACCCTTCCTCCCGGCGTGCCCACCATGCCTCCTGCACCCCCTGAA
Source organism: Clitopilus passeckerianus (assembly GCA_944990035.1). Taxonomy (NCBI): domain Eukaryota; kingdom Fungi; phylum Basidiomycota; class Agaricomycetes; order Agaricales; family Entolomataceae; genus Clitopilus; species Clitopilus passeckerianus. The sequence continues at coordinate 78,167 of CALYLX010000012.1, read as the reverse complement.
TTACTTTCTGAATCTCCTGTAATGGAGAGCTCTCCTCTTAGGGTTCAAGGCAGGGAGAAGAGGCAGAAGTTGGATTCAGCCGACTTCGATGAGGAAGGAGACAGTATGTCCTCGTTCAGGTTCCCTCCTCCTCCTGCTGCGCAATTAGAGGACTCCCCCGATCCGATCCGCCGTTCTCATGCGGCAACGAACTCGAAGGGTCACAGGCTTAATCCCTCAGCAGAGCCGTTCAAGTTCCCTGGGCTTCCTTCTGGCATTGCTCTTCCCGCCCAGCCTGAATTTGTTGACAATGCTGACGAAGTCATCCAATCCCCTACGGGGTCTGAGCCGATGGAACTCGACGAAGAAGACGATGCCGACAAGGAGAACAGGGTGATCGTAAGCCCCGAACCTGTCGAGTTGACCCACCATGATGAAGCTACCATGAAGGCTAGCAATGCCAAGGCTGACATGGATCCATTCTTGGTTACCGCCAAACCCAAGCGGGCACCTATTCCTTTGGATTTCAAACACCCTGTTTCCACTAACACCGTCCCGGCTGGATTGTTCAAGGCGCTCGTCAATAATGGAGATGGCCCTGCTCGTCGGTCTACGATCCACTCTCGTATGACATCCCGCGAGATCTTCGAGCACAACCGCGAGCCGTCCATGGACGATGCTAACGTGGCCTCAATATCCACTGTTACCTCTCGTAGCCGCAGCCGACTCGTCACCGATCCAGGAAACAGACGTGCATCCCCCTCCGACGACGTTTTCGGTGGAAATATGGGTCATACTAGACGCCGCTCGTCTTTCACTGACGCCATCCGCCCCATCCGCCCATTGTCACGCTCAGATGGTCAGACCAATTCTGCAAGCTCCGCTACCAGCCTCACTGGTCGTTTGGAGCTTCAATTGACGGAAAGGCGAATCGAGAACATGCTTGAGGAGCGCTTTGCTTCTCTCTCTCAAAACCTCCATCAGGATGCTAGCGAACGTCATTCGAGCACACAAGCCATTCTTGCAGAGATTCAGTCAATGTTCCGCACCCAACTGCGCGATTCCGTCGCTCGCAGCCTGGAGGATAGCCAACTGGACGCCCGAGGTGACCTCGACATCCAGCTCTTCAAGGATATCGTCGAGAATGCCAATTCGGAATTGATCAAATACTTCGGAGAAGAGGTTCAAGCTCTGCAGCAGCAAGTTTGGGAATCGAAGACCGCTGCAGATCACACTATGGATTCCTCCTCTGCGATGGAGGAGATGGCAAACAGGACGATTAGTGCCATCGTTGAAGCCATCTCAGAGCTGACAGCTCGTCAAGAAGCTATCAACCATAATGTCCCGGCTCGCGAGGACGACGCATTGGTCGACAAGCTTATGGCCGAACTTACACCTGTTTTGGCTTCAATCAGGACAGAGCCTGTTGATTACGAGTTCCTGACCTCGCAGTTAACTCAAGCTGTCAAGCCTCATATCTCCCAACTCATTGATCTTGCTTCGGATAAGCGAGAGACGGCTGGCCTTATCGTCGAAAGAATTATACCAATGCTGCCATCCGCCAACTTCGACATCGACGCTGTTACCCACAAATTGACCGCTGAAATCCGACGTGCCATTGCTCCCATTGATGCCTTCGAGATAAAGGAGCAAGTCGCTGATTTGGTGGTAGAGCGCCTCGATGCCCGATTGTCCGTCCGTGACAAGACATTCAACGTGGACACCATCGTTAGCAAGGTCTCCGAGAATATGACTCAAGCCTTTGAAACGTTAAGAACTCTACCCCACACCGTCGAAAACATGTCAATCAAAGTTATATCGGCGTCAGACCAAGCAACTAAGCTCGCGACCGGGCAGGAGCAAGTTATACAGCTTATCAACGACCTTCCTGGGAGGTTGAATGGAGAATTGCAGTCGTTGCAGGCCATCCAGTCTACGCAGGACAGCATCCTGGGCGAGTTGCAACGCCAAGCAACTGCTGAAGGTCAGCAGGCAGTAATCCCCGACCTCGTCATACCCGCTTTGGAGGGACTTACTACGGCTCAGGAGGATCTGGCTGCTCGCACATCCTCCCTTCAGTCGCAAAACGATATCGTGCTGGAAAAATTGGGCGCGCTCCCCGGATCCGTGGAGGCTGCCCTGGCTACCTTCCAAGCCAGCCAAGCCGAACTCTTTGAGTCGTTCTCAGCCTCCAGGCGCGAGATGGATGAACTGAAGAAGGCTAACTCCGACCTTCAGATTCAGGTTAACAAGGCTCGTGGCGCTCATGGTCAAATCAGGGTCGAGAAGGATGTCCTCCAAGACAAAGTTGCTTCTGTGGAGGCCGACCGTGACCGTCTACGTGCTCAGTTGAAAGAGGCACACGCCAGCAACGCCGAGCGAGCATCCCAAGCGTCGGCATTGGAAACGAAGAACAAGGAACTTGAAGATGCTTTGGCTAAAGCTCTCGCCAGGTTACAGGCGTCGGACATCGCTGCTGACACCAGTCGGGAACGTATTGCCCAGTTGGAGAAGTCTAATTCTGAGCTTTCAATTGAGAAACAGACGCTCAAAACCAAGGTAAGCTCAGGTTCTTTACTTTCATCATATACCATCTACTAATACGTGTGTAGGTCGAGTCGATGCAGTTGGAAGTTTCCTTCGCAAACAAGGACCGCGATACTGCAACTCGACAGCTCTCTGCCCTCCAAGTCAAACACGAGCAGCTTCAGTCCGAACAGAGCCAATGGGATGATCTGCGAAGTACCTCAGAGAAGCTGGACCTTCTGTCCACTATGGTCAGCCAGCTCGGCAACGAGGAACTTGAAGAGCTCAGGCGCTATCGTGACCGAACCAAGGTGCTGGAAGGAGAGCATAGTGCACTCCAACGCCGGTTCAAGGATCAAGAAGCTAAGCTTAGCAATAACGAGCGGGCTGCCTTCACTGCACGACAAAGTCTCTCACAAGCTCAGCAACGGGCTTCTGAGTGGGAGAAACGTGCTAAGGAATATGAGGGCAAGGTCGAGCTTCTCCAGACTAAGCTTGACCATGCCGAACAGACTCATAACCAACTTGAGGCTGACCATTCGCTCGTCAAGTTGCAACTGGAGGAACGTGAAGCGAATGACCGATTGACTACTGTAAGTTCAACCCTCTTCTTCTGTCGGCATTGGACTGACATCCGGAATACCCAGGATCAACAGACAAAGATGCAAAATACGATCACTGGCCTCGAAGCCAAAGTGGCTTATCTCCAATCCGAGCTGGAAGCTGTTCGAGAGGTCAAGGTTGTCCCTACGACAAATGGACATGCTCCTCCTCGCCCCGACTCCCGTGCTAGCACTGTCTTCGGCGATCGAGCTACGACACCTGTCGGTCGTATCAATACCCCGCCCCAAGCATCTGTTTGGGACTCAATGCATGCTCCCTCGCCGTTGAGCAACGGTACTGCGACCAGCAAACCAGTCAAAAAGCCAAAAGTTCCGGCACCCCTCAACAGATACCTCAGTCAACCCACCTACCCAGCGCCTACTCCCCTCACACACGCTGCCGTCAAGGCCCGTGACTATCACCAGCAGCAGCAACGCCCTATCCGGGTTGCATCCCCCGCCATGAGTGTTATATCTGCAGCACCTACGCAAGGCGCAGACGGCTGGTGGGAATAGACAATGAACGAATGAATTTCTTGATTCCTTTCTGTTTCTTTCCTCAATACCTCCACACTCATGCTTTCCCATCAAGTACACTAACACCACACTAGTTACCCCCCGCACCTTCATTAGAAGTTTCTGGATTATGCATTCACTCATATTACAACACACTTTCGATACCCATCCATAAAGGAAATTTGCTCTCTTGGTTGATTGGTCGTTATCTTCTGTATATCTATCTTTGAATAGCAAACACATTCATTGTTGCTCACGAACTCGAGACGAATATATTTGTTCTTAAAAATCTCATTGAAGGAATCTTATTGCTCCGAATCCACAAAAATCTACAACGTGATAAGTTACCGAAGATGTAAGGTAGACGACAGATGAGTAGCCTGGATGTAAAAAATCTCTCTTTGGAACCATGATACATTTATGTGGATGTCTCTTCTTTAGATGCGCCACTGTCGGAAATAGCTTCTTTGGGTGCTGGACAAGCAGAAGGGACGTTACCGAATATCCATTCCCGAACCACTTTAATAGCAGCTTCTGGGTCATCGGGTATCCTGCAAAACATCTCAGTACAAATTGCTTCGGAAGACACAAAAGCCCAAAACATACTCTTTTTTCGGCACCCACTGCCCATTCCTCTGCACAAAGAACCGAGGAACGTGTTTCTCCCCGCTCTCCTCCCTCTTCTTCCTCTCCTCTCTCTGCGCATCCTCCACCGCCGACTTCGACGTCGTCGCTGCCTCCATATCCTTATTATTGATCGCTGTCGTCAAGTTCCTCCATAGCCTCCTAGATTCATTGGCTTCCTGTTCCTCCTCCGGTGGCACCCACTTGGGTATTATATTCTGCCCATCCTTCTGTGCGTCGAACAAGGTCCGTCTATTCCCTGTCTATCAGAATGGTCGGGTGCAGTAAGTCAGTATCATCATACGTCTCGTGGCGTGAGTACTGGGGAAGAGTGCAGCGTGTGCGTAGTGATCCATGTGAAATCCGCAGGGCTGAGCAAAAGATCCCCATACAAAGTAAACGCACCTTCGCGGATTTGAATTCCATGACATGGCTCCATCGTCCGGATATCTCTCCAACCTCAGTTGGGCCTTTACGGATACGACCTGCTATCGCGTTATATGTCCCCGAAAAGAATCCCTATAATCCAACATGCAACCAGTCACCAAAGCTTGCTATAATGAGATAGAAATGGCGCACCTTCGTCTTGAATTCTAAATCACAGAGATAACCCCGCTTCTCGTTCTTGGCTGTACACGTATCCCCAAGCTCCAGGACCATCTTCCCGAACAGTATCCCCCTGGCGTACATATTTGGCATCGTGATGACATATTCTGAATGACCGGATAACGGTTCCGGGTGAGCGACTTGTACAGCAGCGCTGATCAGAAACCAAGACCAGGGACGCACCTCCATCCTCGGGTTTTGCAAGGAGTCTGATCCTGTTCTCCCCCTCCATCGTAGTTGAAACACTGTTGCCAAGGAATTTCGACTTTGGCCGGAGTTCACCTAAGATGCTGACTCGGTTTGTCGGTGTAATATAGAAGAAGGCGGAGATGGGTGGATGGTGGGACACTGCAGGACATTCTAAAGTTAGTCCGAGCTTGGAACTATACCAAAGTAGCTTAGGCACCTTGTTCTGCGATGTAAAATCCTTGCGAGCCATCGGGATAGTCGTACCTGCACCGGAAAAACTCTCCGAGCACGGGGTTATATCTGTAATGTGATATTATCGTGCATGAGCATGGTCCGATTGACAGCCAGCAGCGGGTGCACTACAACTCACGGTTTCTTGACGCCTCTCGGCTTGATGTGCCATCCAGCAAGGTAGTATTGCAAAACTCGGATGAATCGTTCCTCAGGATCTTCGCAGTGCTCGGCTCTGCAGAAGGGATGATCAGGAATTTGAAAAAGGGAGACGTGCGGCACGGATGTCTGTGACGCCATGGACGACAAGCAAGGTAGAACACATACCCGAAAATGAGGTCGGGGTGAGACATGAAATCGGTGATTCGTTCAAGCATGCTCCTTGGCTCAAGCACGAACGTAGGGAAGGTGACTCGAGACAAGTCCATGCCAACTCTACGAACGATGTGGCGCGTCCGAAGAGGAGTGGCAAGGCGTGTAAGTCAGCAGGAGGCAACGATGCAAGACGATTTCAAGGGGCTCACCGTAGTTGCGAGATCAGTGAGGTGATAATGGAACCCTCATTTTCATCCCTGTAGAAGCCATCATCATCGCTGCGGTAGACAGTCATGGGAGATGCTGAACGAACAAGATCGAGGTATCATCAGCCTCGGTATCTGAAGGAGGTTTATCTTCCACGGAGGAACCTCGTGGTCTTGCCCCATTCTTGATGGTCTGACCAGCTGAACTAAAGAGGCCCATCATGTTGCCTGGATTGTGAAAGGCAGATATCTGGTTGAAATACGGATGTGAATAACCAAATTCAAGCGGGTCCTTCGGGTACTAGTCGACTGACAGAGAAAGCCTCAAGGTTTATATAGATATTCAACAAAGATCAGTCAAGCAAAGATAGCCGTTAAAGTACCACTTGGTCGACGCTGCGGACGATGACCGCAGCTATAACGACGAGAGTGGGGTACTGGAGTCAGTAAGCGTTTCGGTGCTTGCAGCAGTTCTGGCAGGAACACTGCACTGCAATTGTCATTCGTCAAATTGATGTCACGATTAGGTCAGCAATCAATCACACAAATCTGGTAATCTTAGCGGGTGTAATTCCACCAATTCAACAAAATATTACTAGAAAAATACTCAAAATACAATCTTTGTAGGCCCCTTGGGCGCAGGAATATCATCTCGGAAGAACGCCCCATAAGCACTGTGTTCCTTCTTTTTAATCGTCATCGGGAACTTCTCCCTCAGCGCTTCATTGTCAAAACCTCCCTCCCTCAGAACTCGAGCCAACTCTCCAGCAAGAGATCTCTCGTGATTGTCGCCGGTAAAGAATGTGATCGACTTGCCGCTTTTGCCACCACGTCCTGAGAAGAAGCTGTCAGAATTATCCCTGTGTTTTTAGAAGAAAAGGACCCGCACCTGTTCGTCCAATTCGATGAATGTAATCTTCAATTGTCAGCGGGAAAGTGTAGTTGATCACGGCGCCGACGTCAGGGATATCCAGTCCTCGAGCAGCGACATCAGTCGCAACGAGTAGGCTGGTCTTGCCAGTCTTGAAGTTCTCCAACGCCTCCATTCGGGAATTCTGTGACATATCCCCGTGGAGAGCGCCTACTGAGTATCCTTGCCGCCTGAGCGTCTCCTCCACCCTTGAAGCTTCTTTCTTGTAAAGAGCGAATACTAGAGTGCGAGATTCAGCTGTGCCAGCAGCAACAGCACCCTTCTTGTGGTGATGGAAGGAACGTAGAAGTGCCAGTAGTCGAGGGCTGGATCAATATGTCAGGATTTTCGAAGGTGTCAAGCAAGTGGCCAACCACGTACTCTTTCTGGCGCGAATCTTCAAGGACCTCCACCTTCTGCTCAACTCGACTGTTCGCAGTGAGATCATCGCTGCCAACCGTTACCCGGACAGGGTCCCTCTGGAACGTGCTAGCCAGTCGCCTGACTGCTTCTGGCCAAGTTGCACTGACTATTCAAAAAGACCATAAGCCCAATGAATGAAGCCCCAATAAACCACAACCTACACATCATAGTCTGCCTCTCCTCAATCTTCGTCGTCTGCCCAATGATATTCCTAATATCATTCTCAAACCCTTTATCCAACATCCTATCCGCCTCATCCAACACCAGATAATCCACCCCACTCAAATCACATACACCCTCTTGCGCCAAATCCAATATCCTCCCAGGCGTCCCAACAATTATCCTCGTTGTCATCCCGTCCTTCTTCTTATTCGCGTTCTGCAGCATCTTGATCTGTCCTTCTTTAGGTACTCCACCGAATACAGCAACGCTGGCAATCCCGAATGGCTTGCCTAGCGCGCTTAGGGTATCGTGGGTCTGGATGGCCAGTTCGCGCGTCGGAGCGACTACGAGGACGCTGACTGTTGTCCCAGAAGACTTTTTGGAATTTGTAGAGAGGTTGAGGAGACGGTTGAGAGCCGGGATGCCAAATGCTAGAGTTTTACCACTAGAAAATATTCGTTCATTCAAATTGTCAAAAAAGTTTATAGATATGGACATTCTTACCTGCCAGTCTCTGCAATACCAACAACGTCTCGCCCATTCAAAGCAGGGGGCCATGTACATGACTGAATCGGTGTGGGTTCCTTGAAACCACTGAAAGCAGACCTCAACTCCTTCGGTACAGCAAGCTGATCAAATGACAGCACTGGTGTAGTATCAGGGGCCCCAGGAGGCGTATGTATCGTGATTGCATTCTTCTCCAAGAAAGCTTTGACCTCTGCGGGAGATGCAGCCGAGGCAGGAGATGGTGAAACAGATTTTGATGTCGAGGGTGTAGGGTTGGATGAAGAGTTTGAAGTTGAAGCTAGAGGGGAGGTAGAGTCCTCTGTGGCATCTTTTCTTCGTTTCTTTTTGCTCTTCTTTTCAGATTTTGAGTCGTCAGCGGGAGCAGATGCATCCTCGGCATCGCGTTTTCGCTTCTTCTTTTTCTTCTCCCCTGAAGGTGCTATACAAGGTGTGAGTCCGGTGAAAGGAAGGAAGAACAAAGACACTTACCCTCGGGGTCTACGTCCATACTATCTTCCTGGGAGGGTGTATCCGCACGTATAGGCTCAGCAGACTTCTTCTTTTTCTTCTTCTTGTCCGTCCCATCCACGGGAGCATCTGGTGGTCCTCCGTTACCGCAAGAAGCACATCATATCTGCTATCACACACCTTCGGTAGCCTCAGCCGTCTCAGCTTGAGCTTTTTTCTCCTTCCTCAACCTCTTCTTCTCTTTCTTCTCCTCCTTCCGGCGTCTCTCAGCTATAATTCGCATTATCAGCGACCTAACCGACGCCCAAAATCTCATAAATCACATACCATCATCCTCATTCTCCAGGGTTTGTGCCTCACCCTGTTCCAGAGCCTTCACCTTTTCCTTCCTCTCCGCCTTCTTCTCCTTCTTCCCCTTCTTCACCATTTCCGCCGAATCACCTGTCACAGCAACAACATCCCTCGACATCTTACTGTATTAATCTCGGTTCTTCCCGTAGCCCTAGCGCCAAACGAGTGATCTTGAATCTAAAGTTCAACGAACGAGCGTATGAACCTAAAGGAACGAAGGGACGGGGATGGATGGCTGCAGACCGCAAGCTGCAAGAAAAAAATGCGGCACGGCGGCTAGGTCGACAGCCTAATCGGGGTTGAGGCATGTCCTGAGATCTGATCGTGTTTTCTGTGATTGCCGGCCTGATGGGGTACTCGCGATAACTTGCAGCAGAAACTTGAAAGAACGTTGTTCAACCTCCTGGCCTTGAAGCTGGCTTTCAAACATGTTCGGGAGTGGCAGGAGAAAGCGGAGCATGTATTACACCTGGATAGAGGAGCTTATGTCGGGTACTCGAAGAGCATGCCCCAGATCTCTGCACAGATAGATGAAATTGGACTCCAATGGACATTCACAAAGGTCGTGAACATCACGCTAGAAGTTTGGTATGAGTCAAATTCATTCTCAACTATCACATCTAGGAGGTCTGGGCTGCGTTTTTACGTTTACAAGCAAGGTCAAGCGCGGGTGCCGTGTACAGATCCCGCGATTCCCTATCTCGTCGAACGACGATCATCGGCTGCAACCGAGCTCACCTCCTTCACGATGCACAACGGCAACTTGTCTTCGTATTCTGGAATGTGAACCCTATTCATCTCGTACAGTATGGCCTACTGTGCCATGCGAGAACAATGTTCATCTCGGCATGCTGTTATCATGCCTCAAGAACCCTGGATCTCATCTCTCCAGCTTTGATAGCCAGAACTCCAGGCTGGGGCTCCGTTGAGACCCTTTCATTTTGGAGAACACGATTAGATGTATTAAATTCATTTCGACCGGATCTAACACTCTTTATCAACTTTTTTGAGCCAAGTACCGGTCTAATAGTACATTTTGAGTTATCAGTCAACTGGTATACAATTACAATGAACAATGCGTAAACAATGCGATAGATGGATGGATGCAAAACAACGAAAGCAAAACACAATGCGAGGACATAAATCTATGTACAAGAAAGCGAATCAGCGTGATAATCTAATATGCGTATGATGACGAGAATTGAAAACATGCAATATAGGTAGGTCGAGTCCAGACTTGCTAGACTCGACATATGACACCAGCCAGGGTTCGTCGTTTTGATAATACGAGGCAGATAACAGGGGAGCATGAGGATGCTAATGGAAGGGGAATGTGTCAAATGAATGTATGCCGTATACCAACCTTGTTGGCGATGTCCGAGGATGGCGTGATGTAAAGGAGCAAGGGGGAGGAGTTCGGATATCATGGGCGGGAGGTAACTGGAATGGCCTAATGAGTACGAAGCGGATGTAAGCAGGGGAAGAAGAGCTTCTCAGGGTATGGTTGTGTATGAGGGATAGTAAGGGTGCAAGCGTATGTCTGGTAACCGGCGAAGCAGGTTCACCTATTCGTGAAGAAATTCCGTTAGTGCCAAAACTTGGCAGCGACGGTGAGAACTTGAACCAACCTACGAAGTCTCGTCAAAGTGACCGACTAAGCCTTCGATGATCTCATCTCGCACTCTCGACAAGCTCTCCAGCGCTGCCATCTTGCACTGCAGGCCCATATACGGAGCGTCACTAAGACTCTTCCTCAGCGCAAACATCACTAACTTCAGCCTCCCAAGTACGTCCGCTGACCCACTCTTCGACGCCCTATCTCCATCCAGAGCATCGTACCACGTCTCCCTCCACTCCGAGATGCATTCATGATGCGTCGAGCATCCCTCAGCGCACTGGAACTGTGGAGGAACCGCCTGAGTCTGTTCCCACAAGCTCAGAAGCGACTGATGTGCCCGCAGGAAACGTTCCCGTCTCTCAGCGCTGATATTTTGGGGGAAGTGGAGGATATGTGTAATGGTCTCGGAAGGGACGCCAGAAACGGTCGATTCCCGACGGGATCCATCCTCCATTCGTACCAGTTGCCTGTAGTAGCAAACTCCCAGAAGGGTTCTGATGTTGTGCTTTTTTGCGATGCCGATGACAGCTTCGGGTCGGGTGTTGTACCAGAGGACGCGGCAAATGAGGTGCTGGGTGATGAGCTCCTGGAGCTTCTGGTGTCCGCAGAGGATGGCGAGGTCGAGAACGCGACCTTGAAGCGCCGATGAGCTTGAGAAGAGTGGGCCTTGCGGGTCCTGGGAGATTTGATAGATTCGTTCGATGATGAAGGCCTCGAGAGAAGCAAAGCAGTATTTGTTGGAAAGCTCTGCAATATTTAGTAGACGTGGGAGCTCGCATTGCTTGAACAATTCAGCAGGCCTGTCGATCACTGGTTAAATATTTCCCGGTCGAGAAACCGATGTAGCGAACTCACGGTGCATAAATAGCCCAAAGAAAATCTCTGAAGCGTGGCACGGTGTCGGTGAGATGTACTGGGGCATCCTCCGTACCGCAAACTTCGTGGTCTGGCTGAGGCAGCCCGAACATGTCGCTGAACGCACAAGGCTCTCGTGAGAGAAGCACCTTGTGAATCTAGACACATCGTCAGACCCGAGGCCCACGCCGCAGCAGAGCATCCCACCTTAAATAGTGTGTTTTCGACCTGGAAAACGCAGAAGCCGCCGTCCTTGTCCCTGCCAAAGTAGTCTGCATCTTTTTCGAGCAAGCTCGGGTCAGTCGGAGCCCGAGAGCCCAGCGCAACATTGAAAGCGGCCGGCGCCTTGGGAAGCGATTTCGGTGCTATGACAGACTTTGAGTCGATACTGCCCAGCAGACGTCGAGAGGCACGAAAGATCAAAGCAGACACTACTCTCAGCTTGCGCGCTGGGTTGAAAATATCCAAATGGACCATTGATGTCAAATCGGTGTCCCTGGCAGCGACGGCAAAGAAAGTAGAGGGAAAAGTACGTGGAAATGAATTAGATTTTTCGGTGAAGGGTGTGGGGTAGGGAGGACATTTTTATCGTCGGGACGGAGGAGAACATGAAGCATACACGTGTGTGTGCTTTTGCGGAATATCCGCGAACTCATGTACTCCTCTCTCGTGAGAGGGATCACATTAACGCTTAGAAGATTCCATATCCCAGACTGATGGTCACCGATCGGTGCGCGTGAGACTCGTTTTTTCGGCACTGTGCATCCAATCGACGAACTAGGGCAGACTATGCATGGTCGGGTAAGCCAGGAAGGTGCCGTCAGATTGAGTTCAGCCATACATCATGATCAGCTTCGTGCAGGGGCGAGTCACGGCATCTATAGTCTAATAGACAATGTGGCAGAATCTTATCTACTAGGATGGGGGCTCGAGACGGCTTAGCTCCCTCCTAGAGGGTCATTTCCGTGAATTGGGGACAAAAACATAGTGTCCCATGATTCGAAGAGAGGCACGGTTCGTGGTGCTGCATCAACCCAGCGCTAACTTCTCTCTTCAAGTGATTCGCGACCCCAAAACGCAAACGCGCCTTCGAGTACTCCTTCCACGGGTAGTTGTTCCGAGCGACCTATAGGAGGAAGCCTGGTCACTAAACAACGTGTTTTGCACGCAGTGGCGTCCGTTTCTGCAATGCTTGAGCATCATCGCAAGGCACGGCTGCATGAGGTCAAGCCAGGCTGAGGCTGTGCTTTCCCCGCTTGTACGAAGTTGACAATGCAGCCCTGACTAAGCTGCTAAAGTTTGATGCCACAGAGCAAGTCGGCAGCAACGGTGGTCAAGGCTCTCAGCAAAGAGCCAAGTACAGCGTCGACTTCTTCAACAAGCACCATCGATTGGGCTTGAAGACCATTACAAGGAGGTCTGACACCTCTGACGCTCGTTTTTGTATTTTTCTCTTGTCCGCAGGCGTTGCTGTTCGGCATCTATCACAGCTTTAGCCGGCAGCTCAACTGCCAAGCAACCCACATACACCTATTTGTACTTTCTCCTAACCCAGGCGGTTTGTCTCTTTCCTGGCCATGATTTACCTCAAAGCACTCTGGTTGTCTGTTTTTCTGTCGATATCATGGCTATCTGTAACCACAGACGGTATGTTCTACCATTCAATCATTTCTAGACAAAGGTTAAACTCGAAATTGTAACTCTACAGCTCATAGCTCTCCTGCACGTCCCCTGAAACGATTTGCACATCCTTCAACGATATCCATAGAGATACTTCCTCGGTCACGCCAAATAATCTCGGAATTGTCACCGTTCAGCAAACGTGTACCACAACCCTCACATCACCTCCGTCACGACGATTCCTTCCGACTCACGATCCAGGCATTCGATGAAACTTTCTACCTGCATCTCAAGCCAAATGACCATCTAATCCATCCTGCTGCCCGCGTCAATTATTACTCCATCGATGACCAGGGGAGATCCTACGTCACCCACTCAAAACCTCTGCTTCGGGAATCTGTGAAGGCTTACCTTGGCGAAGTCATTGCCTCAGAATATTCGTCAACCCGGATGCGTGAAGACGCTGCCGGCCTTGTATCCCCTAACCCGATATCTGAACTTGGCTGGGCTCGCATTATGATACACCATCAAGGAAATACGGAACAGGGTATCCCTCCGCAGTACGAAGGCGCTTTCTCCCACAAAGGCGTTGTATATCACATTGTGACGAAGGAAAACTACATTCGCACTAAGGATGCATTTGATCCCGAAGTTATGGTGGAAACCGTGGACAGCTCTCTCGTTATCTGGAGGGAGTCTGATGTTATGAATCCTGAAGAAGAACGCATTGCTCGACGATCTGAGACCACCACATTCGCTGACTTCAAGCCAAAGGCTCAGGCTTGTGGCCACGACCGCCTCTCCTACAACACAGATCCCCGACAGAACCCAGTCCTGCAGAAGCGCACCCAATCCAATCCCTGGCTCAGCCTTCCCTTCGATCTCTATACGAACGGCACGAAGATTCGCCGCGATGATGTCGGGCCTGGTGGTAACATGGGAACCAAGTAAGCATGACTGAATACAAATGACCAAAATCTGACTGATTGGTGAACAGCTTCGCTGATCACATTGGTCAAACTACAGGATGCCCGAAATCTCAGAAGCTGGTAAGATGTCGCTTTTCGCTTGTGGAGATTGTGGTTGGCTAACATCTGTCCAGCTATACATGGGTGTAGCTGCAGATTGTGAATACACTTTCAAATATGGCTCTCAAGACGCAGCTACCAAGCAAATTCTGACGACCTGGAATTCTGCAAGTTCTCTCTACAAGGTAATAATACATCGCTCGTTACCCACTGATACCCGTCTGATAATGGACTTGGTTTTAATAGTCCACCTTCAACGTCAGTCTTGGCATAATCGAAGTGCAAGTTCAGAGTGGCGTTTGCCCTTCGAACCCAGACTCCTCGATACCCTGGAACATCAACTGTGCTGGCGCCGAGCTCGACAAGCGTCTCTCCCTTTTCTCACAGTGGCGTGGACAGAAGGGCGGTGATGGTGTTGGACTCTGGCATCTGATGAGCGGCTGCCCCACGGGTTCTGAAGTTGGCATTGCATGGCTCGCCACTATCTGTCAACAAGATTCTAATACTGGAACCGATGGATCTACCGTATCTGGCGCCGCTGTTTCGACTGCTGGCCGCACGGAGTGGCAGGTTGTGGCGCATGAGATCGGTCACAATTTCGGAGCAATTGTGAGTAGTATGAATGACCCTTCTGACGCGTTGTATACTGATGAATTTTTATTTCTACAGCACGATGTCCGTTACCTTTTCTGGATTTTATTATTCGGTTTGATATTCATATTCTGTTTAGTGCGCAGACGGTTGTACTTCATCTCAGGCTTGCTGCCCCTTGAGTACCTCAACATGCAACGCCAACGCTCAATTCATTATGAGCCCAGTCGCGCAAGACGGCGAAAAGGCTTTCTCTCAATGTACCATTGGAAATATCTGTAAGTCTGAGGGCCCCAAAAAATAAATTAAAATTTAACATGCTTTTCATAGGTTCGGTTATGGATGGCGTCAATGGAGAAAAGACGAACACCACCTGTCTCATCGACGCAGCCGCTGCGGGCAAGACGATCTCGTTGCAAATGTGCGGTAATGGTATTGTTGAAGAAGGCGAGGACTGTGACCCAGGAAATGGTGTCCAATCTCCATGCTGTGACTCCGCGACATGCAAATTCAAGGCTGGAGCCGTTTGCGATCCCGAAAGTTCTTCATGTTGTACCGATCAATGCAATTTCGCACCCTCAACGCAAATGTGTCGTCCCTCCGAAGACTCGAGATGTGATACAGCGGAGTTCTGCACAGGCAACTCCTCTTCATGCCCTGCCGATGAAACAGCTCCAAACGGTAAACTTCATATGTTTTCTCCAACTGTTCTAATTTTTCTGACACTTCATTTTTCATTTCTTCCGTCATTTAGGACAAAGTTGTGGAAGTGGCGATCTCAAGTGTGCATCTGGATCTTGTACTTCTGTTTCAGGTATGTCCACGCTACTACTCCACTTGTGTTCTCTTTTCGCTAACTGCCGGCTGTCCATTTTAGCGCAGTGCCAGACGATTGGCGCATCTTTGGGCCTCAAGCAGGCTTGCCCCCAGCGCAACGATAACACCTGCCAGGTTTCATGTCAGGACCCCAACAAAGCCAACCAATGCATCCTATTGACCTCCCTCCTCCGTGACGGGTCTCCTTGTGGTAAGTTGGATTTTCCACACTTCGGGGCGGGTTGATTCTAATGTGTCTACTCTAGGCTATGGTGGTACATGTGTCACCGGAAAATGCCAATCAGGAAACGCGCTCGACACTGCCAAGGTGAGGCGACCTTCGTGTCAAAAGGCTATCTGGACAATTTCTCACTTTCTCCAAAAACATAGGCTTGGTATACCCAAAATCTACAGATCGCCATTCCTGTGACTATCATTGTAGGCCTTGTAGTGCTTGCGATCCTCTGGGGTATTTTCAGGAGTGAGTCTACCACCCGTTTGGCAGCACATTTGTCGCTTAACATAGTTTTCTCCTGCAGGTATCGTGCGTTGTACACGACGCAACAGACAAGTTCCTCCACCTCCGATGAACCCTGCTCTTGCGCGTGCTCAGCATCAACGCCTTGAGAGCCTAGAGAGGTCGGGATATGATACGCCTGCTCCCGCCTTCCGTCCGCCTCCAGGAACACCAGCTTTCATGCAGCCTGCCTCGTACGTGGTCCATCCTACCATCTGGCATTCTCCGCTAACTTAACTTCTTTAGGGCTTCTTACACACGTGTGTCTACCGGGTTTGGCCCAACGAGCCCAACACACGGCCGTGGCAACAGCCGCTCGAATTGGGTCGACGAGTCTGCCTACAATGGGAGATAGATGTCGATTATCACGGCCTCTTGATTCTTCTCATCCTCCATCCGCTCGCTCGCTTTGAACTTTGCTATATATAGGACTGACAGTATCCGGATTATACACTGTAATCGATTATTTAATTTCACCGTATGCCGGAGAAAATCCAGCCTTCTGGAGATCCTATGACCGATCGCGTTGTGCTGAGACGCTGAGGAATAGTTAGGCGGCTAGTTGGGGAAGATCGTCTTCTTGTGCCATGGATTGCCACTACGTTGACTCTTAATTTGCGCTCAGCGATTAATACAACCGGGATGAACTGTCTGAGCTGAAGTGCGATCATCTAGGAGGAGCTGAAATGAAGCGATTAGCTGAATTGAATCTACTACAAACAGAGCGAGCAATGTCTGTCTAATAGCATGTCCTTGTGGGGGTAAAATAAATGGAGCATCCTGAGACGCGATTCTCATAGTAAACAGCAAGCCCAGAGATCTGCACAACGCGCATCATGCCCCGGGCCACCGTTAGGAGGAGCAGAGAAGGGATAAACACAAGGGTGCCGTAACCTGCATGGATAATCACCCGCTAGACCCATGTACTGAACACGAAATCGATGACTTCAGGAACAGCAGCTCAGATAGGTATGATAGGCCCAGTCTCGGGGGGTTCCAAGCCTTTCGGCCACAGGAACCACATAATACAACATGCCTGTGTCCAACATACGACTTGCCTTCATAGGTTCAAATCTGAAGTTGGAGCTCCAAACACACCCCGAGGTTTCATGAATATCATTCAATGCGTTGCAGGTGGAAGCGGAGATGGCGAATGCATGTTATCGCGCGTGGCTTCTGTTCAGACTTTTCCCCAAATATTCCAAACACAACGAAAGGCTTCTGATAGAAAACTCGGAATGCACAAGACCAGAATCAGCCTTTGCACCCTTGCAAATCACGGCGAATCTCGCGCCACGATCTTTGCTACAATAGATAGCGCGCCGATGCCGCCGTGAAGGAAGAATTGGGTCTATTTGGAAGATGGACACCGAGAGGGATCCCGATCGGCGGGTATCCGTGTATCTATTTGAGTTCAGAGCGGAAGGAAGGCGCTGCTCATCTCCACTGCAGCAAATCATCTGATAACATCGTGCAGGACGGAGTCGTCATGGTCAGCTGGACAGGATAACGTGGGTGCAGATGGTCGACTCCCGAAGAAGCGATGTCTATACAATTTCTAGTCGAAGGAGTTAATGGTACGGGTGGTGATCAGCTGTGACGTTCCTAAAAGACCCTGAAGTGAGATTAAACAGGCTCAGGAGAGGATACTTCGATGAGCGCAGAGTTACGGAGGTATGAACGTAAGATGCATGATTAGGAGTCACTTGGTCGTCTCTCAAGTATGCCATCCACGATGCCGAACTCCAGAGCTTCTTGCGCTAGACCCGTTCTGTCAGTTTATAATCTTTCGGTGCACATGGGTGCGCTTACCTGTCATGTAGTAATCTCTCTCTAGAGCACGCTCTGTACGATCACAAGAACGGGTGTGAATAGACCGATCAAAGACCCGTTCCCGGCAATAAACGCTCACCGAACCGTGCAAGCCCTTCCACTTCGCTCTCCCCTTCTTTCGCACAGTGCCTCTGATAGATGCTAGTCAACAGCTGCCGTACTCGAAGGATCTCTTTGGCGTGTATTGCGATGTCTGTAGCCTGTCCAGAAGCACCACCGGACGGTTCTGATTAACAGTTTGCAAAAGCCATTAATACAAACCGGGAGAATATCGGTTCAAGACTCACGGTGGATCATAATACTTGCATGGGGAAGGCAATGTCGCTTGCCTTTCTCACCAGCGGCAAGAAGCAGGGAACCCATGGAGGCAGCTAGGCCAAGACTGTATGTATGGATCGGAGACGACACATACTAACACCGGAGCTGTTAGAACGTTGGGGGGCGGGAGGATATTGGAGGATATACCTGCATCTAAACCCCAAGCTCAGCCGTGAATATGGAAGAATTCGGAAAAGAGACTTACTGTATCATAAATAGCCAGCCCTGCGGTCACACTACCGCCGGGTGAGTTAATATACAGATGTATAGGCTTAGACTGCTCTTCTGCCTCCAAGAAAAGCAGCTGAGCCACAATGAGCGAAGATATCGAGTCGTGAATCTTCGGTTTACTCAGTGTTCGTGAAATTGAGGAATTCAGACAAGAAGCTCACCGGTCCTTGAAGCATAATGACACGCTCCCGGAGTAGTCGCGAGAAGATATCATAGGAGCGCTCTCCCCTTCCCTATCATAAGAAGAGTTATAATGGTGTTGGCAATAGCTGAGCCTCAGCTTGAATTACCGTTTGCTCGATCACAATTGGTACAAGATTTGCTGAAGGTGGTGCCTGCCATTCATTTTGTATCTCCCGCATGGACTGTCCAGCCAAGGGGTGAAAACAACGCCGTTGTCCGCATGCAAGAGACCTTGCGACTTTTGGTAGAGCTGAGCGAAAGAGAGTGGCCATCGTTGTGTGCAGTAACGGGGGTCACGTTCCGTTGACCCGTGGCGCGCAGCGTCAACGCATGAACCAAACTTTTGTTGGCTCTGCACACTACCCTGAACGCGTTCGGCGACGTTAACACGCTTTCTTCTGGACTTGTACAGCTGACGACCTGTCTTGGTTGACTATGGCGCGTACTGAAAGAGGCACCGAAGCACCAATGGATTATGAATGGACCAATCGTCCATCCATTAAACCCTCATGGTCGCAAGCTAACGATGAACCTTCTGGCTCTAGAAAACGTATGTACATATAAATTCTCTATCTTAACCTTTCTAAACTTGCCAAAGGACCTCATGGGGACCTCCAAACCACAACACCATTCGGGACACCGAACCCACCAATATTTGGGGCAAACCGAAATGTACCCTTCATCTTCAACCAACCGGCACCTCCTAGAACACCAGATGTCCATGCATGGACACCACCACCTAATTTCACCCCGACAAAGGCATTCCCAGAGTTGAAAGATGTTGACATGACCGATGCCAGCCCAGGAAAGCCGGACCCTGACCAGTCTATGAAGGAGGCCAACGAAGACAGGCAGATTGCTCCCGGTGCTTTGAAACGGATATTCAAGTCAAGGCAGAGGTCTAAATCGAAAGTCAAAGGCTCTGGCCGGAATGGAGAGTACGAGGACGGGGACAGTGACGTTGATGAACACCATGGTGGTCGCTTGATCCCCCATGGACCCACCACAAATCACTATACCCTAAACATGCCTTCGCCAGCACCTTCAAAATCTGATCATCCTTATGTTCTTCTTGGGTATGTTCTGCTATCAATGCACCTAACACGCGGTCAATTGACCTTCGTAACAGATATCTACAATTTGGATTCAATCTCTCCCTCACTCTCATATTCTTATACCTACTCATCCAATTCATCTTGACCGTCCAACGTGATGTCGAACAACGAATATCCGAATATTCAATGGGTGACTATCCATCTCTCCATTTCCCCATACACACACAAATTAAACCTACTCCCAGATATCGTCCAGGACATCGCCATATGCGCCCTCCAATTCAAAACAAACCTCTGCGCAACCAACCAAATCCCAGCAATGGCCCAACAGTGCAAAAATTGGGAAACGTGCATGAACCGCGACCCCGCCAAAGTCGGCCGTGCCAAAGTAGGTGCTGAGCTCATCGCGGAGGTCGTCAACGGCTTCGTAGAACCAATAAGCTGGAAAGCTCTCGTAAGTTGTCCATTAAACTTTCCATAGCTCGGAGATACTAAACCAGATCTATTGTCAGGCGTTCACAATAACTTCGTTGGCGTTCCTGACGCTCTTCGTCAATACTGTGTTGCAATTCTTCCGCTCCTCCAATAAACCTCAACACGCTGCAGTACCCAACCCCATACCATACCCGCACATCGGCGAAAATTACCACCCATCTTTACCAGCTCCTTCTCAATGGGGCCAGACCCGAGGCAAGTTCGTTGAGGAGGAACACGAAGCACCTTCAAGAAGACGGCGTTTAGACGGAGGCAATGCCGTTAAAATTCAATGATTGCCTTTCTCCCCTATTTTGTCTGGTGGTATATCCGATGGTGCTTGTTATATGCATATGTCTAGTCGCTATTGGGTGCAATATTTTATTTGTTTTCATAACACAGTAGGGCAATATATATTGGATAGTTAGCGATACCAGAAATACAACGTTCCATGTAGTAAACACATGTCAAGATATCCGCATACAAACAACTAGAAAAAAGTGGAAAGCTGCGAGACAAACAGACCGGAAGAGAGAATTACAGTGATAATAAAGAGCTACTGTTCTTCGTACGGTGTATGCAGATTAAGTGCATAAAGTAGACGGGCCACGAGTCATAAGGAAACAAGAGCGTATGGATACATGAGGAGTAAAGGACACAAAGCTCTAAGGTATGTGTTACAGACCAAAATTGCCAAGACGCAACGGGTCAGCGACAGAGGGCGATGCTGGAGAATGTCACCTGCAGGGACATGGCAACGGCAGCAATAGTAGGGCGAGGCTGCGAAGTGCGCAGCCGTCCTGCCCCCGGCAAATAGCAGCAAAAAGCTGTAAGCGGGTATACGACGCCTACTGCTTGGTACTGAGATTGCGCAAGATACTATCCACACTCTGTGGCTCCAACACGACCTTGGAACCGTCGCATCGAGCCTTAGAAGTGAACTGTGAACACAAGTCGTTTATGTCGACGTCCTAACAGGACACTCTTGAGCGTCATCAAATTCTTCGATGAGGAGGTGAACATACTTTGAAGTTGGGGTTCGATGTGATACTCCGCCATGCTGTGAGGACCTCAACGTTCCTGTCACTCTCCTGTGTCTTCGGGAACGATGTACCCTCGGCGCATTTGACCAATGGGTTGAGCGCAGCCATGTTTGAGACGGGGGCAAAAGGAGATAGACCGGAACTCTCTATCCGCTTAGCCAAATCTCCTCTAGTCTTCGGGCACTGGTCCTTGTTATGACCAGGAGGATGCGAGTCATGATCCGAATCAGACGCGCTGCTGTCCCTCGCAGAGTCAAATAACGGATCCGACGTTGTTGACGAGGGAGAAGACGAGTTAGATGCAGGTGACTGGGACGCAGGCTGGTGATTGAACAATGAACCAATGACATTAGGGTTGGAGGTTGCGTGGTGTGCAACGGGACTATCGGATGTAGGGGGTGCAGATGCGAAGTTAAAATCCTGAGGGTTCGATGTGAACCCACTTATAAGCTCTTCAAGAGAAGAAGGCTGCGTGTTCTGTATAGGCGGTGACCATGACATCCCATTGAAGTCAAAAAGGTTATTGTGTGCGTCGGTGCTGTTATTGTTGAGCTGAACGCCATTCCCATTTGACGTTATAGGGGGGCTGTTGTTCGGGGGTGAATCAAAATTCGAGGTGAAGGACATAAACATCGGGTTGCTCGCAATGGTGGTCCATGGAGCGCCCTCTGCCAATCCTGATGTTGGCCCAAAGCCGAAGTCCATCTGACGCGCACCATCGGTGGCTGTTGCTTGAGAGGCATCATCGAGAAGGTTCAACATCGCTGGATCGAATGCGGTAAGCGAGCTCCACTCTAGGGGATTTGAGACGTTGGAGAAATCTGGAGTTGCCATTGTAGGAGAAGTAGCCGTTGATGCACTTGATGCCGAGAAAGGCGGTGAGGAAGCATATGATGATGGTCCAGGAGGGGTATTCGTCGAGCTGCCAGCATTAGGGGGTACAGAGAAGGTGAAGGATCCCTGCTTGAGTGCAAGATTTTCATTTTGCAACCGTGCGAGTAGATCTCGCAGATTCTCATTCTCATGTTCTTTGGCCTCATTCCTGGCCTCGAGGGCAGCAACTTTGTCCTCGAGCTGAATAATAGTATATCAGAGGGCTGGCTAGGAGGTCAACGGCAAGCGATAACTCACGTCTTTTACATGTTTTTCCTTGCGCTCTCTGAAGGCGCGTTGGGCGGCACGATTTTGCTCTTTACGTTTCATGAGTCTCGTCTCATCCTTGGGCTTGATTGGCCATCAATTAGAATTACTAGTGGTGGGGATGGAGTAGACTCACTGGTGCTGCGCCCGAAACCTTCCTGCGAGAAGTTGAAGTAGCTGCCTTCTTGGTTGCTAAAGTCATAAAAGCTAGGTAAATATACTACACTCTGATAAGATCCGACGTCGCTACTAACATGATTTCGAGCTTGGGTCATCGTCGAGATCATCATCGCTTGCCTTTCGCTTCAGCGCAGAATCGCCAGTTTCATCGGCGTAGCCTGTGTTATTGTTGGTGGCACTTGGGGGACTTGGACTACTATCCTCTGATGGGGGCGAAAGACTAGGCAACGGGTATCTCGTTATGCTCTGAGGATTGACGCCATTGGTGAACCCATTGGCATCGTTGTTCGCTTGAGGGAATTGCTTTTGCAAAAGTGCTAGGAAATCGTCGTCCGCGAGATGTGTGTATGAAGAAGCCTGTGAGAGGTCCCAAAGAGCAGAATTGTCGACGACGTAAGGATCCATTGGTATGAATTTATTTCTTGATGAATAATAACCTGATTTGAGCGGCCCCAACGGTAAAATTTCAGGAGATTTGAGTCAGCAACGGCGAGAAACGTTTAACGATATTCCTCCAAAGAACGAAGTGGCCGCTGCTTGGAGGAAAGGACTCGACGTTGATGGTTAAGAGTAAGAGATAGATTGCAGCCAGTCCAGTCTCACCGCGAGTCCAATGATATTACAAATCTATAGTTAAGGTCACGCCTCTACCAGTAAAATAATTAATTATCTATTCTTTGAAACTCCGGCTGAGCAACCGGCTGAAGGCACACGTATGTTTGCCGAATTTAATACAGAGTGCGGATCCGACTGGCTTAGCGCAATGACTCGTCCTCAAATTCATGATTTTTGTCAACAAAACGTGCCCTTTTCGCCACCCAGAAAAGCGCTGGAAGTATCAGGAATGATTCCCATTTATGCCCGCAAGTACCAGAAGACAAGGGCATAACGGCTATCGATCCTTTTTAACTTTCTCTTTTTCTCTATGCACTGCAATACGTTCGTCTGTACCGAGGCCTCTCAGGCTGTCTACTCCAGCCGCCGGATGTCAGGGCCACTCAGGCTACGCTGCCGTTCATTAGCTAAGCACTTTTACGATTGATTTGATTTAAATTCCAATTGATTGCCTTCCCTGACCGTCTCTTTCCCCGCTCTGGTCTCGACATAGATATAGTGGTTTCCTTGCTATCTGATAACATCGAAACATATACCATGACGATACTGGGCAACCATAAACTGCATGACTTGTGGATACCCGCCCATCCATCGGGCCAGCTATGAGCCAATTCCTGACGCGCAGTCGGAATGTATTGAGGTCAGTCAATACGCCCCTCTTGGGGCTGAATCGAGCCAACCCCAAATACCTCAAACCACGGAAATAAACACCGTTTTTCTTGTTTCAATTCAGACTCAGAATCAACTGGCATCTTCCGGCTATAACACTAGAAGCTACGCCGGGTGCTGGACCTCCTCCATATATATTGTTTTACACCCGCCCGAGAGCAAATCTTCGACGGTCACTGTAAAAACGACATCATTTCGAAGTCTTTTTCTTCGAGGTAAATCGCCTTGCGGTCCGACACGGACTATCTGTTTGCGACGCGAATTTCATTTTGTTTCGGTTCTTTGAGGGCTGGCTCCTGGTCAATGAGGGTTTGAGAGGGATAGGCACCGTACTGAAGACGCGAGCCATCTTTGAAGATACCTATCAGCCAACATTATCATTTCTTGGAGATGCACCCGTATGGTCAATCCTTGCGTTTCCTCAGGGCCAACAAACCCCAGCGCAACGTGTTAAAACTTGGTGTATCCATTATTATTGTTGTTTAAGTGATAGAATACGTACAACAAATAATCTTGTCCCTCTAAATACATAATGCAAGACCCCCCCTGCCCCTTCAGCTCGTAAATCGACAAAGAAGGACTGTACAGCGCGAAAAGGAGCGTCCTTCAACCTCCATAATGTGATTAGCATCAACCCCCTCAGGGGCCGGACAGATGACAGGCATCTAGGGGGATGCCAACCAGCCCACGTCCTCGCCAAGTTCTACCCTCAGCGGGCTGATGCCAGCCGTACAAAATCATAGTCGAAGGCAAAGAGTCTGCTTGGGCCGACGGGAGCGAGTCCTACGGTGGTTCGATCCGACAACCGTCATAGAGACAGATCACAAGATCGTCTCAACATCAGCGATCACTATGGGGAACAGATAAAGGTGTGAGCACACACGTGCATGTTTAGAAAGCCAAGCAACTCACGTAGTACTCAATCTCCAGCTATACAATTGCGAAAGAACCGCTTTGTCAGTGCGTGCGGAACAGAAGCACAGAACGAGGCAGAACTTACAAAGAGGAATGCCACCTTCCGCGGCCATAGGATATTCAGTCCAACCGGGTTATAAACCTCCACGTTCAGACTCTCGATGAGTTGCCGCAGACGTTCCATTTCCTAGGATGCCTATCCTTAGCACTTGATTCTCCCGAAATCAGAAGCTACACGTACCTTATCATAATGAGTAGCGAGGAAAAGCCGCGAAAGCTGCAGCGTGAATATGGCCAAGACGCTATCTATAGCTGATCTTCTAAGGCTATGAGCGGAGATGAGTAGCTCATTGATCGCATTGATAGATTCCAGAAACTGGGTCGGCGTTAGCTACATCCCAAAAAGCGTCGTCAATAGCTGTGGTAGAAACAATCAGGAATCGTACTCACTCGACCTTCCAGTTCAAGGGGGTAAACCGGAGCGAACTGAATTAGCTCGCCTCCGCTGTAATCACGCTCGACGCGTATGATTTCCCGGGGGTGATGCACACCTATCTGACCAACCGGAGGTGTGCCGAATGCCGAGTCTGAAGGAGGAGGTCCATAGTAGTAAGAAGATTTGGGTATCAAAGGGCGGGTATTACTAGAATATAGTTACGGTCAGTCACCACTTCAAAGCAGTGCTAGAAAGACAACTTACGTTCCATCCTGCTGAGAAGAGAACTTGTGAACGTTCGGAGAACCTGGTCTTTCGGGCGGGTCCACAAGGTCCCAGGGCTGAGGTGACGGTGGCTTGAGGTTGAGCTGGAGATGAGAAGTACGTTTGCTTGCTATTGGCGAAACTTTCTTGTCTCCAGAAAGGTGTTGCTCGTCACTATCCGGTAACAACGCCTCCCCTCCGACTGCCACCTTCATGCCATTCGTTTCCGGAAGAGCAGGCACCTGGCTTGATCTGAGCGGGTCCGAGAATCCCTCTTCGTCGTCTAGGTGGCCTTTGGTCACGTTGTAGACTGTGCTGGTCGTCGTATCCTGAGCATATAGGTCTTGAAAAGACGAGCCCTGGCCTGCGACCGAGATGCCATGGTCGATGGATTCACCCTTCGTCCTCCACCGTGGATCCTCCTCCTGCGCATCCACATTATCTTCACCCGAATTTGAATGTTTGTCGACTGTCCCAGTTATGTGAAGCACGTTTTCTGAACCTGGCAGGTGTGGCTCAGTCTCGGAAGACGACATTCCAGGTATATCAAGGACCGAGCCCTGCTTTGAATTCTCGAACTCGAGCGAGCCGAGCTGTGATTTCCGCCGTTCCGTCGTCATGACATGAAGTTGTATGAATGGGAAAAGGAATGGAAGGAACTGCTCAGTTCAAACAAACTGTAACGTGCTGCAACAAAGTCCCGCAACGGACTCAATGCTATTATGGCAAACACGTGCAAACAACTACTTTCGGTCGTTGCCTTGTTTGGACTCGGTCATGACAACTTGAATGAGCACTAGGCATGGAACCGCTCTCTCAGTAGATATACGCACGCTCTGTATGTTTCATTGGTTAGAGAACTGATCTATCTCAGATTAAACACGAAAGGCTACCCACAAGATCGGGTCGGTGGCGGTCGGCGGAGTTATCTTGCATTCAAGCGTTCTGTGGGGAGCCCAGAAGTTGGTATTCAACCCGGAAGTAATTTATGTGGAGCGAAGACCTCCAGCCTATTAAATCATTGTAGGCCTCCAGAACACCACGGACTCTGTTATTTGCAGGGAGATGCCGAATTGTTTTGGAGATTTGCGCCACAACACCGACAATACCCAGAATCACAGACCGTCAAAAACCCCCGCCTACCCTTGTTGGTTCAAAAGCTCTAAGTAACACAGAAACGGGCGCGCCGGAACAGGGTGGATCGCTGCTTTTGCCAAGGTCAAGGTTGCTACCTGCGTTCTACACAGAGCTAATGCAACTATCTCTCAAATTCCGCACCCTCGTTAACTTAGGGTAAATTGTCTGACAGGATATTCTGTAGCCCCCTGATCAAGGATACGGTTAACGGTTCCATTTGCGCCTCTCTGATGTTCTTTACAGGTGACTTGTAAGGATCATTACAGGCGATGGATACCTTCACAGAGTACCAGATCTCGCAAGGATCAAGATGGACACAGAAGGATCAGAGACGATCGACTCTGACAGACTGGTACAAAGCACAGACTAACTGCCACCTTGTTCACTTATCGTGACCGCCCACCCCAGATGGATATGCGTGGTCTTTCCCGGCGAAAGCACTCTTTTCTAAATAAAGGCCGAGCAGATCACACCTAATAATAGTCTTGGTGGCTGTCTTTGATTCCTTCTATATTGTGCCCGCACCTCTGAATTGTGTGCTGCATGATCGCTACCGTGTTGCCATCGTCGATCTCCTTGTTAACCTCAAGGTTACCGCGAAAGATACCGTAACACACCTGGCTACGGCACCACAAGCGTAGAGCAACTGTTTTCTGGGCAACTCTGTTGCACCTGTGGATGGTATTTATCTTGCGAGATACCTCCAGGTACCTTTCCGGGTCTTTCGGGAGACCTCTGAGTAGCCAAGATCTTCATCCGCAAAGTTTCGCCGAAGGGGCGAACATAGCGAGGGGATCAGAGTCGCAATCTGGATGACCTCACCATGCTGACATCTTTCGGTGCATTATTCCCCGAGCCTTTCCTGGGTCCCTGCTCGAGAAGCGTACTGAGCCTGTTGGAAGACAAGCGTGGGCAGGCTCGCGTTCCATGGTGCCAACCTTATGCCGAATTGGTTACCTGGGCCTTGATTCTCCTGGAGGTGGTATTCGTAGTCAGGGGTATGGTCGCCGACTGGGACAATGGTCTGTTTCCACTGATGGGAAGTATGGGAGTGATGGGAACTCACTAACATCGGGTCTCCTGGCACTCCGTGACAGGAAACCTTTGAATATACGATGTTTATTAGAATAATTCCCACCACGCGCTGATGGGAATGTTGAGGAATGCCTGTGTTCGGAAGGTGTGAAGACATATACATGATTCATGGTGTGTGGGAGTGTGTACCGTGCATTGTCACTCTCATACTTTGAATTTTATGCTTGATTTTATTCATACTTTAGCCTGCTACCGGAGACTCGCAAGAGCAGAAACTGAAGCTTGGGGAGTGCTGCCAGGATCTCGCATGCCCTGGCCATGCCCGAGGCTATCGCCGGGTTCGTGATCATACTTAGGCCTTGGAGATTTAACAAGTCCAAATAACACGGTACGCGTCCGCGGTGGGGTCCGAATATTTGCCGCTGACAAAAGTTTCTTTGCGCCACTGCATTTGGCCCGGCGTACATGAAATGAGAGTTCCAATGTGCGGGAATGAGACTCTACTAAAGGCTTGAGCCATTCTCATAGCTCCTGTATATGCCAAAGGAAGTTGTCTGCCCATTCAGTCAACCAATGCTTTCCTAGGTGGTTTCTAGTTCAAGTGACGCGCCCTGCTGATGAGATTTGATAACAGTATAAGAGATCCATTGTGTCTCCACACGGAAATTCCGTGGGCTATCCTGGAGTTAACCCATGATCAACAATATGACTCATTTGTGAGCTTGGGCCTGTCTAAAAATGTGCAACAAAATGAAACTATGCGCAGTGGTTTGAAATTTAGAATAATTATGGATATGAATCTCTCTAACCGAGCCCCATAAGCCAGTGCATGAGGCAGCATGACAAGGTGTTCAGAAGAATTACTCCGACTCGTCACACTTCTGTGGAGGCAACTAGTATCTCGTGAATTTATCTATTGCAAAATGAGTCGGAATAATAAGGTTGCCTCAGAGCGAGCATGTGCATTCATGGTTGGCCTTGACAATGATCACACTCGTGAGCGGTTTGCAAGGACATATGAGTGGCGAATCTCTGAGAAACATCGGCAGAAATCATATGGGTCTTCTGTATAAAAGCCTTTCATTTGTGTAGAGCGGGATCAGCAGCAGGCTAGCAGCAAACCCACTCGACTCCCTCCCTCTCTCGGGCTTTCACACACAGCTTCTATATCTACTTGCATTACTCCTCGTATGTCTGAATCCTCTCACAACCGCAACCCCAAAGGGAAGAACCAGTACAGTGGCGAGAACGCGCTCCGTAAGTTCTTTAAGCGCGTACAGAATTACATTGTCAGTCTCTTACCCTCCGTACTACATTTTGGACAGCTTCTGCAAAGGACCCAGCCTTTGCCGCTATTCTGAGGGGTTATCATGCAGAAGGGAAAGAGAGCAACGAGAACATTGCAGGGTTGCTAGAGACCGAGCACGGAATCAAGATGAGGTGGGTACAATTCACGAGCGATCCTACACACGACTCATTATGATTTATATGTCACTTTAGCGCATCCACCGTGAAGAATCGACGCAGGGAGCTAGGATTAACCAGCAGTTCCGTGACTATCAAGCGAATGGACCCATTGGCGGCCGAACAACTGGTTCTTAACCAGATGGCTCAAGACGTGGCCGGTCGGGCTGGAATCAAGACCATTTGGCACAATCTTGCCTTCGGTGAAGGCGTCCATCTTCCTCGGTACGTTTGCCTTAATGCGCCTATCACTGCTCAACAATTTGATTATCGCACTAGTGATTTCGTCCACAAGGTCATGCGTACCCACGCACCAGAGGGGTTTGCGCTGAGAGCCCCAACTGCTCGGCGCATTCCACGGTCCGACAAGCATCCAATTGGAATTCATGAGGCTTGGAGTGCCGACGGGCATGATAAACTCTACCGGATTGGCTTCCCCATATGGGGTGTGGTTGACGACGCAACTGGTAAATGGCTTGGTCTATGGACGGTTCCAAGCAACAGGCGGGGCCACACAATTGCCTTTCTGCTCCTGGAATTGATCATCCAGACCGGTGGTATGTCAATCATCCTGTTCTAGAGCTTTTGAGTCAGTTATCAATCTACACCCAGGAATGCCATTGCAGCTATTGACGGATAAAGGGTCAGAGACAACTCGAGCCTTTGGGATCATGAAGACACTGAGGTGAGTTTACTGGCTTTCAAACATGACAACGAGTCACGACTGATAGATACTGCGTAGGGAGATTTTTGCACCTGAGATCGATGCTAACGAGCTGCCTCCCCACCGCTATCTGAGGAGCGTACATAACATTTCCATTGAACGCTCGTGGAAATCCCTTCGAGCTGATGTAGGTGATACAGCAGTCCAGGCATTTGAATCTAGGGAAGAGGGTGTTTATAATGATCAGGATCCAGTTCAATTGTAAATACTTTGTCTTCTAAATGAATCACACTTCGTAGATTGATGCTCAACCAACAGTGAGCTTGTTCAGTGGCTCTGGTCCAAGCTTATCCAGGAGTCCCTTGACAACTTTGTAGCCCGGCGCAATTCTGCCAAGATGCGAAAGCAGATTAACAAACCAGGTCCATCAGGAATGTCAAGAAATGATGCATTCCGCGATCCTGCCGCTTGGAATGGCCGCAATTGCCTAATTGCTATTCCTCCTGAGGCCACTCCGGTGCTACGTGAGCTGCAGGGTCTGCAACTAGAGGGTGACTCATCTCTCATCTCGTTCTCTACCGAAGAGTATGCTACCAAGGCTCAAAATGTTTATGATTCTCTTGGCATTCAGAAACTTACTTTTCAGAATGTCTGGACCGTATTTAAGGCTATGCATGCAAAGATGTAAAAAATCAATAGATATGTTGCTATAATACTATTACACATCTACGCTATCATAGTCTTAACTATTCAAGCTTTGTTCTTCCGGGCTGGCGCTGATGCCTTTGACGGCCATCCTAGAAAGGATCATCAGTTGAGCTGTTGGCGTAGTGCCAGTGAAGAATTCACGCACCAACTCTTAAAGGGCCACGGGATAAGTTGGCAGGCTGCTCGTCATCCTCAGAGGACCCAACAGAGATTGGCTTGGAGGCAGCCGGCTTGAGCGAGGGTTTAGATTTCTTGCGTGCAGGTCGAACCGGAGACAAGGAAGGGGCCCTGTACGCATCTGAGTCATCACCATTGCCGTCTACAATCAGGGTCTCGAGACCAAGAGCATTGCAGATGCGATTGCGTGAACAATCCTTGAGATGATGAGCAAGGCAGCGGTCGATTGCCTTTGTACCTTGGTTCCAGTAGATTTGATCGGCCTTCCTCCCACCGGACCTGTCAAGGGGGTGAGTTGACGTTGACCAATGTTTGTCGCACGTACGAGTGATGCTGAGGGTCGAGAAGGTGCAAGATACCATTCTTGTCCCGCATACCTACGAAAGAATGAGATTTATCGCCAATGGTGATGAATATACTCTCACCTTGAAGATCACAGAGAACATAGTTACCTCGGGACATCCTGATGACATAGTGCATGAAGGCGTGAATTGCTGTCGTCATGGTGTCACCGTCTGCTGGTGGCGGCCCCGCATCCTCATTTCCCGTGAATTTCTCGATAGGCTTGTCAATTGGGCTGCAGGGAAGAAGCCGAGTAGCAATGAAGTCCTTGAAGGTAAGGCCGCACGGTGGTGTGCTATCTGCGAATGATCCCAAGATGGCACCCTCCAGGTTGAATCGGAATTCTAATGTGTTATATCAGTAACGGAAGTAAGAGGGGATCTGTGCTCTTACGTGGCATCGGTACCCCTACTTCCTTGGCATACTCTACAAACGAGTCCCGAAAAGCCTCGCCTTGAACCAAATTCCCGTATTCTGCTTTGAGGCGCTTGAGATTCTCTAATTCATCGATGAGGTCATCACTTGCTTGTGTAAGTGCATATTCCTCTCCGTTGAAGCGCGCCTGGATTTGAAAATGTCAGTATGGACAAGAAGTGATTGGTTGGTTTGACGTACATAGACGGCAATCTTTACAGAGCCTTCGCCGATAAACCCAGTAGTATGGTACTCCTTCTTCTCATGCGCAAGCTTTTGTCCCAGTAGCCAGTCGTTGGAAATGTCAATGGTCTCCAGCTTAGTGGAAGGGGTGAAAACAACTTCGACACCGTCCATGATTGCAGTGGTGCGGGTGAACACAGCCTTGAGCATTGGGGCGTCACGGGAGTACTGTTTGGGCCGGGGTGGCCAGGCGCTCGAACGTCGTTGATGTGATACCAGTGCGGAAGGGCGGGTTGAAGTCTGTGGGGTAGTCAACTGTGAGGCCTTTCGCTTGGTACCAAGAGAACCAGAGCTGGGTTCCGAGCTTGCGCCAGTGCTTTGGACCCGGCTGTCACGAGGTTTGACCGTAGAGTGCATATCCAAGGCAGGATGTCCTGAGCCTCCGTAGTACTGCAAGCAATGAGTTTGTAAACATCACATTGGCTGCATAAGAACAAGGTGCTGCGTACCAGTTGTTCTTCATCACAAACAAGTCTCAGTTCAAGAGTACGACGCTCTCGCCCGGTCTTGGATACATAGTCAAGGGTGCAGTACTCTTCGAAAAGTTCGCGGATGGTTCCTTCCGTGATGAGCTGGTTCTTGAGTCGCATGGCGTCTGTGTCTGGTTTCTTGGTTTCCTTGCCGTCCTTTGGAGCATAGTAAGTTAGCATTTGCCTGTTGGACCGTTCATCATTAGCTAATTGGCATGACTAGTAGGGACAGTCATATAGTATGAGTCCTACTCACCTATTGATACTGGCGGCATCCGGGAAATCTCGCTCATGAAATGTTTTGACAGCTTCGATCATCTGCCCAACGGCTGCGTAAGTGGCCGTGTCATCTGAAAATGTTGCTCTCGATTGTGTTTGCATAATCTGCGAACATGTAGTTAGTTTGGATTTCCCAAGCGGGAGAACATGTACGAACTCGAGACATTACATTAATACCCTTTTCTGCTTTCATCACCCATAGTGCACTATTGACGACAATCTTGGGGCCCTTTTCACGAGAGGCTTGTTTCTCGTTCAAGATCTGCTGGGTGGCAGATGGCGCCGTGACCGGTTTGCCAAAGCGATGGGTGGTGGTGGGTGTATCACTGTTGATGCGCTTCCCTCCACCAACGAGTCGAGTTTCAGAGGCGGTGCTTTGATGAGTAGAGACACAATCATTGAGTTGAGTGGCTGAAGGAAGCTCCCTAGTGGCTCGAAGCAGATGAGTCAACTGCTCAACCGCTTCGGGTACCAGCCTTAGAGAGGGAGGGATCTTTCCTGCTGCCGCTACAAGTGTACTGTTAGGTTGAAAACTGTTGGGAAGAACTATCACGTACCATAGATTTGACAGCACCCATTGCAGACCGCAGACATGAGATTGGGGTATATAAGGGAACATGCCTTGCAGTGGTTTTGCGCCTAGCAACAGACATTTAGTGCAATTTCCTCACAGAACAAGCACACTAACCTTAATAGCCTCTTTCTCTGTCTCCGAGAGCCCAACAAGTGCTTGACATTTTAGACATTGCGCGTGCTGGGGCCCAAGGCGGTCAAAGTCAAAGCTGCAGCCTTTACAAACAGTCATTCTGTCCGTTGCAACTGAGGGCCAGAGGGTAAAACTTCATGGTAACCGGTCTGTGGTGCGTCGGAAAGTGCCAGACCATTGTCCTCTTCGTACAGTTGGGTGAGTAGCCTGTCTTGAGGTGACTTAGGTAGTTCTGAGGATCCTTGATGAATTCAACACGCGATGGCATATCTGACCCAGATGCTTCGATAGATAATAAACTAGAAGAAAATAGATGTATTAATGTTCTTGTTGAGAACTGATGACCGTGCAGAGCTTGTGCGTGGACATCGTCGCGTCGTGAAGTTCGAATGAGCCTGACCAGCTGTGCCAAGTTCATTGGTTTGGCAAACGGGTTTGCCTTATATGGGATATATTCTCACGGTCAAACCCCGTTGCGTCTGTAGCTCAAGCAACGCGGAGGGGGCTTGTCATTCCCTGTTCTGCCCCAAGTTACCCAAAGGATATCTCATTGTACGGCCATAATGTACGTGTTTGCTGAAATCCCCTGTATTTACATAGATACAAACTTATGCCTCCAATATTCATGGTACCAGTGCCAACTCTCAGGGTCATTAAGGCAATTCCCACCAGCTCAACTTCGGGAATAGTTCCCAATAATTGGCTGGTGGGAATTTTCTTATCGCTTGAGAGCAATTTTCAACGTCAAACGATGTCGTCGTTGAACGTAACACATTGGCCGTCACACCATGCAAGGACCCCATCAGTTCGGCAATCCTCGGCACAAACTACCGACATCAATTTAGACCATTGTCCCAGTCGGCGACCATACAGGGGACTCCATGATGATCATGTCCTCATCACGCGAAGGGAACATTTCCATTATCAATGGCAGTACACTGCCATCTCCTATCATATCCCACAGGCCAAAGAGAATGGAGAAAGATCATATCACACGTTGATGTATGTTAACCTTTCAAGCGACGCCATAAACCAGGTTGAATGCTCAGTGTGGACGCCGAGGCACAAGCTCACAATCTAGGGGTCAAGATCCTGAGTGCTATCAGACGTTCTACAGTCCCATGTCGTTCTGGAAGAAGCCTGGCTGCGCCCCTTTATCACAGCGCGACGATGGCACCCAACTGGTTCTTTATATGTCGACGCACGAGTGACATCATTTCACTGCTCAGTTGCAGATCTTTAGATTGATCACTGGATCTCGCTAAGGCATTGTAATCATTCCAAGGGAAAGCAGAAGAAACCCGGAGGGACAATTATCACTCAAGGTCGAGGTAAATAGAAACAAGATGTCAATGATTTGGTCAAGTATATACACATGTATGTTTTGCAGAAGTGCTTCTATGGGAGAATAATAGCAACATTTTGATAATTCTTTGTTATGGGTCTCGTGAAATATTTATGCAAGTCGAACGAAGAAAGCAAATACTGATATAGTAGGTCATACGGATTCATACCAGTCGTCATAAGGCATAACAAGCATAGAGAAGGAATTGAAGGCAATGATCGAAGAAAATCTGAGAGATTGGATACCATTCTTCATGACGATGCGGCGGCGGCCTCAGAGCGAGGTGACGGTTGCTTGGATGGAGGTGATCGAGACGCAGTCGGCTCAGATGCCCTGTTAGCCTTAGGCGAGCCCCGCGGTCCATCAACTTGCATACGGTCATCCCTCTCACGTTCGCTCGGGGACGGGTTCGACGACGTCGGGGACAGAGTGGCGATGGGAGGAAGTGCGATAGGACCATTCGAGTTCCCATTTGTATGAACCGACGACGAAGACGAAGAATGCCCGTTACCCACAGGACGAGGGTGAGGTGGCAGCGCCGGGTGAGAGAGTGGGGGTGGGCTCGAGGTGTAGGTGGACTCGTGGATCTGACGTTGCTCCGGAGAATGTGCAGGGACGGGTTGTGTCCTGAACGGAATCGGCGAAGGTCGAGTGGATGGGAGTGGAGTCGTTCGGCCACCGGCTGTAGGCGAAGAACCATGGCGCTTGACCACATCAACCCTCGACCGCTTGTTGTCGGACTCGTCTGAACCGGGGCTCAGAGGCCGCTTTAGAGAAGCCGTTTGAGCGGGTGGTGACATGTGAGACTTGGTAGACGAGATCGAGTTACGGTGGGAGACTGGTGGGCGAGGAGAGGGGTCACTGTGTCGGCTGCCTGTAGAGACAGTAGGTGAGTGTTCGGGTGGTGGGCCACCAGGTCCGGAAGGAGCACCTCGATAGCTAGACAAGCTCATCAATGCATCGGTGACACCTCCCTCATCGTAATCGTCGTCGGTTGCACGGTTGGGAGGGCGAGCAGAGGCGCTCGTGGGCGAGGGCTGAACAGACCTCGACGAGCTGTTGGAGCTGACCTCAGGAGATCCGGGCCCCTTGTGGTAAGGACCAGGTAGCTTGTACTGATTGATTTGAGCCGATCCAACTCGCTCGGGAGCAATGAAAGACTTTGGTGTCTCTGAGCCAGTCCTGTCGTCCTTGCGCTTGGGTGCCCTCCTTTTCTTCTCCTTCTTTTGGGCAGGCATCTCTTGCTGGATGGGAAGCGTCGAGATGGGAGGCTGATCGAAATCCTTTCCACTGCGACGACGACGCTCCTTATCGCCATTGGAGCGAGGACTCTCAGAGCCTCGAGAACCAGGACCCATCACGGGCATGGGAGGAGGGCCAGGACGGTTGGTGTGACGAGCTTCAGGCGATCCAGCCATCTCGTAATCCCTTTGATCACGAGCGTCCATACGCGGGTCGTATCGACGAGCACCAGCGTCAGGAGGAGGGGGACTAGGCCTGCCGTGAGAAGAAGGGTGAGGCATGGGGGGCACAGGAGGCTTCGACTCCCAGTAACGATTGGGTGGATTGCGTGGCGAAGGCTCAGGCGAGTGAGGTCGGGCATGAGATGCGGCCGGCGACCTTGTCACATAATGAGCAGGCTGAGGCGGGGAGGATAATCCCCGGGATGCCTTCCACGTCTCTCGTTCTCCTTCTCCCAAGAGTCTCTATGATCAGTCGTAGGAGGCCGTCTATCCCAAGAAGGCTCGCTATCAACGGGTCTACCGGGATCGTGCCTGCTAGGAGGATACATTCTCGGTGATCTCTGCGACGGGACCGAGCTAGGCTGAGCAGGTCCAACAGGCTGCCTGGAGGAGGGATAGAACGGTGGCGGTGGAGCGGCGGCCCCTGAAGGAGATCGAACATGTCCTGGACCATGACCAAGAGGTGAAGGCGACCTCGAGGCAGGCCTGCCAGCACGAGCAAAGTATGCATCATGCGCACGATGGCCGAGAGGCGGCTCAGTCCTGAGTTCCTCGACGCGAGGTTGCTGCTGAGGCACTGGATGTTGAAGGAGGCTCTGGTGACCAACTGGACCGCCACGTGAATCACGAGGAGGTGGTGGTGGGTAATCGCGACCATGAGGGCGATCAACCTCCATTGGGGCTAGAGGGGTGTGATTTGGGGCATGCCTTGATTCGTCGATGACGACTGGGGAGGAGGGCCGCCACGGAAGGGCCCAGGGAAGAGCGGCCATTACTAACTTGGGTGGGAGGGGCAATGAAATCTCGTTATGTCCTGATGCGCGTGATTCGGTGCGGAAAGGCGGTCGATGGTTCGAAGACGATTGCAAAAGGAGAGGAGGGCCCGAGAGACCGTGAGGAGGAACGACTGCACTTGCATATGCTGTTGGGTGAACATCTTGTGGCCCAGGGGCACTAGGGAGCTGACTGCCGGTAGCCTGAGCAGTTCTCAACAGCTGCAGTCGCTGAGTGATAGCAGTATTGCTCGGGTCCAACTCAGCGGCACGAGCATATGCATCGATGGCATCGGAGATCTGGTTGTTGCAGCTCTCATAGAGACTCCCGAGGTCGAACCAGACTTCAGAAATATAGGGGTTGATACGGATGGCGCGAGAGTAAGCATCGAGAGCATCGCGGAACTGGTTGATCTGGAAGTACAGCACACCAATGGAGCACCAGAAGGTTGGGTTACGTCCATCGCGATAGACGGCCTGTTGATATGCTTCATATGCCTTGTTGTACTTCTGACCTGCCATATAGGCCCGACCAAGCAAGTACCAGCTTTGAGCATCCGACGGATCTAAAATGATGGTGGGTCGGTTAGCACATGATGTACGAGAAGAGAAGTCGATCCTACCTGCTTCGAGACTCTTGGTCAAATATTGGATTGCGGTATCCTGATTTTGGAAAGAAGAGCCATCTTGATGATAGAGCCAACCGAGCTGTTGGAGAACTTTCGCGTGACCTGGGTTCTCAGCTACAACGCGTTCGTATGCATCTTTCGCACGGACATACTAATACCGAGACTAAGTTAAAAGAGGCTCCAAGTCGTGAGAAAAGAAGACATACATCTTTCTGTTGCTCGAAGACATGTCCAATTTGGAACCAGATGTCAGCATGAGCGAGAGGGCTGGGTGGATTTCGGAGAATTCGGTCGAAGCATTGGAGAGAGTCGTCGTATTTGCATTGTTGCTTGTAGATTATCCCCAAGCGGAACAAGATTTCGTTGGACTTATCGAAATCAAGGTCAGCTGAGCGGCAAAAGCATGAGCGTCTGATTCGGTTGCTGCGAGGATTATCAACTTACCGCCTTCCATCCGCAGGACGGATGAAAACGCTTCCTCTGCGTGATCGAGGGAGCCATATCGGTCATAGAGGATCCCGATTCCGTACCACAGCTTGGGATCCTCCTGTGTGAGAAGAAATGATGAGCAACGATGATGGATCGATCATTACTTTTTACCTACCTTGGGATTCGGCAGAAGGTACAAGGCCTGTTGATACGCCGAGTAAGCTTTCTGCAGGTCATCCTGCATCAAATAGCAGTGTCCTTTGGAAAGGGCCGTGAGCAACGGGGCGATGTGGCGATAAACCGAATATAAACTTACCCAAAGCACTCCAGACTTCCCCATTATCCTCCTGCAGTTGAAGGACTCGCTGGAAATAATCGACAGCCTAAACAAGGAGATTAGGATCTGACACAGCCACCAAATGAAGGCAAACAAAAAGGATTGAAATCCAACGGCGGTCCGAGAAAGCCGCGGTAAGAGAATTGGCTCGGCATCAAGGGTACATACCTTTGGATAGTTCTCTTTGATCCGAGCGATGCCCGCCACTTGAGTTAGTCCAGAGAGAGATACCGGGTTGTGCCGGAGAGCGTTTTCATATGCGGATAGGGCATGTTCTAAATCACCCATTTGCTCGGCAACCCGACCTTGGTAAAAATTGATCAACACGCACAGCTTGTTACGAATGTGTGAAGGACCCTTACCTATCAAGAGCCACGTCTGCTCGTTTGCGACGTTCAACTTGTTGATGATTGACGTTGAAGAGGACGGTGCCCCATTGGGGACAGAGGTAGTTGCGACAGCGGGTGAGACGAGTCCAGCACCGTTGGGAACAACTGGTGGTGCTGTTGAACCACTGCCGTTGATATGGGCAGCAGGAGGTGGTGGTGGATGGGAAGACATTATGGGAGTAGGATCGTGAGGTCGCTGATCCCGCTCAGATGGACGAGGGATATGACGATGAGACATGGGTCTTGGACGACGACGAGGACGGTGCCCGTGTCGTCAAAAGAAAGAGGGGACTGAGTGTTGAGAAGGGAAAGTTGTCATGAATCATCGGGTGGGGATATATATAATGGACCAGGAAAAGATATCAGGACCCAACAATCGGCTCCTCGCACGATCCATGGGCGATCAGGCAGGGATTCCAAGATTCGAATCTCGCGTTGCAGGGAAGGTTTAAGATGTCATTGGAATGTCACTTTTGTGTCGAAACGGCCGCGTGCCTTCCTTATTCCGAGTTAGATAGTTTCCGCTCTCAATCGGTTACCTGATTTGATCTAGATTCGTTGTCAGGTTCTTTCCCAATTTTATTCGCATTATGTAATTCATAAGAAATACGCCACGCCACTCCGTAAAAGGACGTTTCCTACGGATCCCAATCGGAAGTTTTTTCTTCCAGGGCAGGGCTGTAACCGAGTTGCGCTTGGTTATTTCATTCTATGCTTAATCGAAGATGTAAGGGTCCTAAGGGTGTTACGAAGGGCATACGTATCACACACCGTTGTCCCTGTGTAGATTACCATTTTAAGCAGAAGGCCGAAATGACAAAAGTAAAAATGCCCGATCCATCTCGGATATTGATGGAACATTTGGGACGTTTCCGTCCGTTCCCTCGGTTCTGGGGAAGCACAGTTCGCTCCAATCTAGACCTCGGCTATACATTCAAATGCCTTCGTTGTGTGTCACCACCCCAGGCACGTCACTCTCCCCTCAATTGCATTGATCTTATCATGATTTCAACCCAATCGGTCGAACTAGTTTAGCACCAATTTTATATAGTCGGCTCCGTACCTCAGTTGGTTGAGACGCCGCCTTTGGCTGATATTCGGTAAATTGAACTGCGTTCGTATCAGGCATGTATGTATGCTTTACGGAAGTGGTGGCTTCTAGGGTGAGGTAAAGAAGACTTGACCCTGAATGGACCCCACTCCTCTCCTTGCACAATCCTCCAAAACCTGTTTTCCTATATGGTTCCTGATCTTCCGTTGATGCTCCTAACTTCCACCATATGGCCGCCTCAATTTCAGGCGGCAGCAGACTCTTAACTTAGATCCGGAATCCACGTATGTCAGACGAGGAATTCAATCGACCCCATCATAACCTGTTGAGCCAAGCTGCGCATATCTCGTGGACCGCTGTAATAATGGAAACTGCGTAGATCAGGTTTTGACTTGAAGTTGAACGTCGCTTCAATCACACAATTTATTCGGGCCGGCGGTGAGGAGCTTAAACATAGCATCGACAAACGGGGCCTCCAGTAACCCTTAACTTTATAGTCTATACGGGGTTCGAGACGTCCAGGAATGTATCTCTTCCTGTCTGCTCGGAAGTTTTACCATCAGTCCTGGACGGCGATTGCACCATTGCTATATTCGCTAAATGTCGTATGCACTAATTTACTTCGGAGTATCTGTGCGCTCACCGCCACCATGTGTCACCTGTCCACTCTTGTCGGATGAATGATGCACTGGAACAAGACACCGAAAACCGAAAACACGCAATCGGCTTGTCATTTCCAGCCTGGCGGTATAAAATGAGTTCACCACTTCAGGCCTGTCAGCTTGTGGCGTGGCATTCATTGTGCTTTTTAGAATACTTATATACAACGCACCTTCGATCAACGATGTGAAGGCGTACGACTGCTTCTCGCGGTCTTGCCGAATGCCCGAGTAGCTAATACACCTACCCCTTTCTCGACAAAGGTTCGTCTGGGCAGCTTGAAACGTGGAGATCTACGCATTGCAGAGCGCCCAATGTGGCAATCTCGCTTTTAGTGCCAAGCGTACAGCCACGTGGATGTAAACCCCGCCAAACTCCGCCTGAACTCACTCATCAACCACGTCCACAGCGTTTATACCTCGCCGTAGGAGTTGAACTGACTGTAAACCGCCTGTAGACGAACACGATGACCAGTGAGTCTCTCTTTCTATAATCCTAACTGCTTTTATTCTGGCAGGCCTGAAAACTAACACGGCCGTCGCCTCCAGGGGGTAATCAGCGTGAGATGGACCGCGCTAAGGCGCAAAAGAAGGCTGCCGCTGCAAAGGGAAAGCCAAAAGAAAGCGCAACTAATCTTGCGAAAAGGAAAGAAGCGTGAGTTTTATTTGACGGCTCCCTTTCTTCAGAGCATTTCTGATCAGCCCGATCTTAGTGATGCTGACATTCTGCGAGCTAAGCAGAAGGTAATTCACGAATAATTCGGGAAGTTTCCGAGAAGTAACATTAACCTCAATTCCAGAAAGCTGAGGAGGCAAGAGCTGCAGCTGCAGGGGGTGGAGGCAAATAACCCTGGCTCATGGAGTCCGATCCGCCGGCGATGGGCTTCATGCAAGGTGAATGGCTATTGTGCTTAGCCCTGGGGTTGAAGGTAGTGGGCACTTTTCCTCCAATTGGCAGCTTGATCAAATTTAAAGGGGTTTCAATGCTATCTCGTTCCGATACCAATATAGAAACTGAATACATCCACCCTTCTCGAAAGTTGCCGGCTGAACAAGGTAATCACGTTGCAATGCGGCTTTCAAGGACTGCCACACAAGGTCAGAGCAAATTGAGTTTTCTGATGTGACGGCCGAGCTTAGCTAGGGCCGAAAGGGAGAGGCGTAAGCTGCCAATGTCCTTCAGATTCTCATCTGAACCCATCTTTCCATCACGGGTCGTGTCCTGGACGTGAATGGGGATAGGAATAAGCATCCCATGAGCAAGCCTGGCGCCTCTTGTGCGCCATGGCAAATAGCCTTCGGAACACTGTCCCGATCCATTATTTCTGCCAGATCATACATGAAAATGAAGCAAGCGAGGTGCAGTTCTGTTACATCATGCCATTCATGCGGAGGTGGCGGTTCCACGGGAGGACAATAGCTTTACCCCACCAATTTGAGCGTGCCTTCTGGCCTCCGAGTCGCGACTGCCACAACTCGCGATAAGGTGATTATGGGGTGTGTCGCCTGCCCGGTCATCCAAGGAAAAACGGTGACTGAGCACTTCAAGGCAGTGCAATTAGCGAGGATATGATAATCCAATCCAATACAAATGTCGGCGAGGTACTGGACCATTGCGATCTTCGATGTCACGCAGCACCTCAGCAGACCTCAGCAGACTCGTGCCGAGACATCTATTTGATGCTTCATTTCCTTGCGAGGGATCCAAAATGTAGCCGTATGACGAGGAACTTGATCGACGAGCCTTGTGCCTGCTTTGCACACAGCATAAGATAACAAGGCAGGATTTCAACACGACCCACACCCATGACCACTTGAGATCGATCTAATGAATTACAGTTGCGATCTTCCATTTTTGCCTTTGTCCTCGTGCTCTTCATACCATAGCGTGCTTTGATTCTTCCAGGAAAGCAGATTAATTTAAAGATTCCGACGACTTCAAGATGAACACCACGAACTAATACAAGGGAATATTACAAAGGTTTAGTACGAACAAACATCGAAAATAGAAATAGGAGACAAAGAGCTGATACGTCGGCCAAAATAGACTAAACCCTACTAATCCTCGTCGCTGGGTGTAAGATACTCCTCATCGCTGATAACCTGTCTCCGTCCCGCACTCCGGCTCCTGGATGGAGGAGGTCTCTCGTCTTCGTCCATAGGAGTTAGTGCGGACTCATAGGAGGCAGCTGAACCAGAGCCAGCGGCAGGGGCACCTGGCAAACCGGACCCTATCATGACTCTGTCAAACGTGGCATTGAAGACCTTCTCCATCTCCTCGGCGTCAACGTAGACCCATGACCCCTCCTGATTGTAGGTTCGTGCGTTGTCGAACATGAGTCTCCAATCATCCTTGAATGCTTGAACGGTCTTATATGTGCCGTTGTTTGCACGCTTCTTAAGGTGCGACATGGCGATCGGTCGTGTGATGAGATGATAATAGTCGGGGTAATCCTTGAAATAACAACGTTGTTTTCTGAGAAAACAAGCGGAAGTAATAACAAGTAGTACTCACTCGCTTATCGGGTAGCTCCCTGAAGAGTTCGCAACGTTTCCTGCCTGTCGAGTCTTCGCAAGCCAGCACTGCCCGGTGGCACTCTGCGAATGCCTTCTTCAGCTGGTCCTTGACATTCGCCGGGAGATCCCCATTGGAAGCTTTGGTCTTGCGACGTTTCTATCAGAAACAGTTAGAGTTACGAGTTCCTCGCATTGAGAGTAAAGGAGATACTAACCACATCAGGTTCGTCATCTTCGTCGCCGTTTAGAGAAGGAGTCACGGACAATGACTTCCTACCACGTTTCCTCTTACCACCGGAAGCAGAATCGAAGTCATTAGCTTTCGCCTTGGGTTTTCTACCTCTGCGTCCGGTCTCGGAGGCGGGTGTACCGCGGCCCGAAACATCGGCCTCTTTGAGCAACTTATTGGTGGCTCGCTTCTCCTTTCTTTCGCGGGCCCGATCGGAGAGCTCTTTAGGATCTTCTCCTTCCTCGACAGCCTAGGCATTCTCGGTAAGCGTCTCGCCAAGCGCCGTCAACGGAATGAAACATACCATTAGCCAGGCATCATCGCTGAGGCCGTCATTGTAGCTGACGACGTTTCTTCGCCTCTGCCCACGTCCCTGTTCCAATTCGTCAACCTCTTCGACCTTAAATGGTTCATCCATCTGGTAGCACTCTGGCAGCTCCTCGAGCTGGATGAGGCCTGCTGGAGGTTTACCACGGTGACCAGCAGCTCGCCAACTCTCGAGAAGATCTCGGTCCCGCTTGGCATCAAGCTCACGGAACAGAAGAGCTTCCTCTTCAGAGCGAGCAATGAGCTCATTCAGTTCATCGTCGTTCATATCTCCGGCCTCCTCATTTTCCTCCTCTTGATCAGCTTCGAGAATAGAACGCTACAAAATAATGTTTTAGATGGTTTGATCGGATTGAAAAATATT
Organism: Clitopilus passeckerianus; assembly: GCA_944990035.1. Taxonomy (NCBI): domain Eukaryota; kingdom Fungi; phylum Basidiomycota; class Agaricomycetes; order Agaricales; family Entolomataceae; genus Clitopilus; species Clitopilus passeckerianus. Next base: position 35,000 of record CALYLX010000012.1, on the reverse strand, counting down.
TGACGTACCAAGAACTCTTCTTGTTCTTCTTGTGTCGACTTGTTGTCGAAACGACCGGCTTGAATGACCTTGTCATCAATATCAAGCTTGTAACGAGCCCGTTGATACATGGCCTCCTCCACGCTCTTTTCCGTGATGAAACGCAGAATAAGCACGGCTTTGGTTTGGCCGATACGATGGGCACGGTCTTGGGCTTGCAGATCGGCGTGAGGGTTCCAATCGGAGTCAAAGCTGGTAACGGTAGCGGTCAGAAACGGGTCGAGGAAAACCTCATATCACGTACATGATGACAGTGTCGGCAGTTTGCAAGTTAAGACCCAAACCACCAGCTCTGGTAGAAAGGATGAAGACCTTGTATTCAGAGTCTTTGGCATTGAACAGCTGCACGAAGGAGGCACGCTCTTCGGTCTTCGTGCCACCATCAAGACGCAGGTACTGCCAACCCATCATCTTCAAGAAATCTTCCATAATGTCCATGACCTTCGTCATCTGGAAGAAGATGAGGACCTGGAGAAAGAAAAAAAGTAAGCACATGAACAGATAAAGAGGTACCACGCAGTCATACTCTGTGGCCGGTTGCGAAGAACTTGGGTAGGATTCGGTTGAGCAATTCGAGCTTTCCGGACGTCCTGACAAGCTTGTCGTCGATAAAGCCTTGAGGGCTGACTTTGTCCTCGACACTCTCGAACAAGAAGGGATGCTGGCAAATCTTTCGCAACTGCATGAGCTCGTTGCTCAAGCCCTTGATACCGGCATTTTTTCTATTTCTATGTCAGCCAACAGAACATTTGCAGACAACATTTACTTACCCTTTTGAATCCTTTCCATCGGCAATCATCTTGTGCTTCTTCATCTGCTTGTAGAGTTGACTCTGCAGAGACGACATCCTGACCCTGATGACCTTCTCGATCTTGTCTGGCAACTCGCTCTCGACATCCTTCTTCAACCTCCTCAACAAGAAAGGTCGGAGCACCTTATGGAGACGACGAATGATAAGCAGGGCCTCTTCTTCGTTCAACTCGATCTTGTCGCCAGTACCAGAATTGGCAAAAGGAGTGTTGAACCATTCATCGAACGACTTGACTGAGTTGAAGATCTTCGGTAGGACGAAGTTGAGAAGCGCCCACAATTCTGGCAAGTTGTTCTGGAGAGGGGTACCGGTGAGAATAAGCCGGTAGCGGGAGTGATAGTAGGTCGTGAGGGTTTGAGCGAGTTTACTGCGAGTATTCTTCATACGATGACCTTCGTCTAGAAAGAGAGAAAACATGTTAATTTCGACTTCGCGAGATCAATGTATGTGTCATACCAATAATCATATGCACCCATTTCAACTTGCTGAGGTGCGGCCTATCCTTGATGATGTACTCATACGTCGTCAATAGGACTTGGAATTGACCCATTCGAAGCTCGTTTTGCAACATCCTACGTTGTGTAGGGTTGCCCTTGTAAGAGATCATCCTGACGGAAGGAGCCCATTTGGCGAATTCACCGGACCAGTTAGTCATGGTGGACAGTGGGACAATGACGAGGTAAGGTCCGCGCTGCCTCTTCACCTCGATGAGGAAGGTGATGAGCGAAATAGTCTGGATCGTTTTTCCGAGACCCTGGGCATTTGAATAAGAAGATGAACCTCGAGCAGAGACAAGAATCACTTACCATCTCATCTGCAAGGATACCATTCAGCCTGTTGTTGTACAAGCTGACCATCCACTGCAATCCCTTTATCTGGTAATCCTTCAATGTTCCACCGACAAGGATGGACGGCTGCTTGGTGATCTTCTCCTTGATCCTATGCGCAACAGCGTAATAATCAATCTTCGTCTTCTCGTCATTTACATCATCGGCCATGACTTGGGCACCGAAGGTAGCCTCGGAAGTAGGACCATCATCGACATCAATTGCTTGCAGGACACCGTGCTCGTTTTGCTGAGCAACGACAGCCTGGGCAAGAGAGTCGAGGTAGCCATCGGTCTGCCTGAGCAGGTGGGTGATACGGGTATCCTTCGCCGTGTCGATAAGCTTCATGTATGCCTCTTCATCATCAGCCTTAAGCGCCTTCAAACGCTCCTTCGATATCCTCTCAATCCTCTTCTGCTCCTCCTTCTCGGTGTAAACGTGGAAGTTGAGCACGGCACGACCGAGACGGGCAATCCTATCACGAGCGTCTTGGTTGGCTCTGAGGACCTCCTTGCCATGGACGCAGATGACGCTGAGCTGCTCAACATGTTTGTGCTTGGCTCTTCGTTCGCGGTCAACGCGTTGCTTGCGCTCCAGTTGTTCAGTAGCACGAGCATCGCGTATGGTTGGTTTGCGAACACGGCGGAAGTCGAGCCTGTTGAGGGGAAGCATGGATCCGTGGTTGAGTCGCTCAGCGACTTGAGCTCTCATTGACCTCTGCTTCTCCAGTAGTCGGAGACTCTTGAGCTCAATCATGGCACGGAGTTTGCCATGAGCAGTGGGGCCAGGATGGATGAGGGCAGTGAGATTTGTGTTTTGTGGCTGCAGTGGTGTTGCTGCTTCAGCCTTCTCTTCTGTCGAGGTCTCCTCTGGGTCCAAAGGGTTGTCGAAAGACCCATCTCCCAAAGTTGAAGGAAGGCCTTCAAGCTCGCGGATGCGTTGCTGAACACGTGCCTCGATATATCGTTCACGCTCATTCATAATTTGCTGGGCGTCGAGGCCAGCTGGCATGATGGTGGGAACGATAAGCCTTTGTAACCGTGTAGCAAACAAGGTGGCATCGGTGTCGGCAGGACGTTTCAGGTGTGAGAAGGGGTGTCGGAAGGCATTGTAAGGGTAGATGCCAGAGCTGACGTTGTCTTCAAGGAATGGACCCTTGGGCATGTCTTCGGGGTTAAAGTCGGCAGGGGGTTCCTCAGCCTTGACTGCTTCTTCATCAACCGGAGCTGCTGAAAGAGCCGGCTCCCCTTTAGCCACCTTGACTGCAGCATCGACAACCCTCGACTGCACGTCATTCCCTTGCAGCATTTTCTCGAGTTGGGGGATGGCATTGTTGTTGACCCGAATCGACTGTTGAAGGGTTTCGGGGACGGGCAGACCACGGCTGAGAAGCTTGAATGCCGATATTTGTGCTCGGAGAGCAGCAATCTGGTCGCCTGTAAATGAGACGGGCGTCTGGGATGGCGGGGGAACAGCTTGTGGAACTGGGCCAGAGGTAATAGAGGTAACCGCTGAGCCATTTGTGAGGGGTTGAGAAGACCCATTCATCATGGGCTGTGGTTGAAAAGGTTGCTGTTGTTGGGCGGCATTCGCTGCTTGCACCCTGCTGTTGTGTGCTACCAAGCGTGTAAGCTGGGTGTCCCATATTGTTCGAGACGGTGCTCACCTTGAGTCATAACCTGTATGTACTTCATCAGCTGCTCAAGCTCATTCGGGCTTTTCTGTTCATGGGGATTCTGTCGAAGGAATTTCGCGCGCTAAGTTGAGGCAAAGTATGAGTATAAGTTATGGAAGTTAGGAGGGGATTTTACCAAGATCAACTGCTGTAAATCAGGCATGCCTTGAGGTCTCTGTTGACCTGGCTGCTGAGGTATTCCATTGCCCAAGACTTGGGCGGACATCGTCGAAGAGACGATTGACGGTGAACTCAATGGGAAACTGGGACGGTCGCGTCGGCCCTCGTAAACTCGAAAAAGTTGTCACGCGGCTGAGGCGAAAGAGGGATGGACAACCAAGCTCAATGTCACAAGTCACAAACAGTCACAAAGAACGTGAGAACACAGCCTTGGTCACGTGGTCGACTCATTTCACGTCGCGTCCGGCTTTGCGAGTGAATCACTACACGCAACTCCAGACCACCATCATGCCTGCTGAAAGAGCTGGTGTAAGTCGTCTTTATGGGACATTCAATCTGGACTAACATGGCGCAGTATACCTCGACCGTATTCTTGGTAGATGTCTCGTCGACCATGAGTAAACTCAGAACAATCGAGTTACCTCCAGGTCCAAATGGCGAAGAAAGGTCCACCGAGATAACTAATCTCGAATGGGCGCTTCAATTCGTCAAGCTCAAAGTACAAGAGCTTGTGGGTAAACATGCTTTCTATCTTCAGCACTAGCTTTACCATGCACCACAGATCTATAACGAACGCAAAACCGACCAATGCGGTGTAATCCTGTTCGGCACTGAGGGTAAGTGGCATCCACTTCTGTAAGGGGTTTTTCATGCTCATATCCCATAGAAACGTCCAATCTTGTCAATGACGCTCATAAGGATGGTTATGAGCATGTAACAGAGTTTATTCCTATTGCTCAGGCCAATGCGGAAACTCTTGCCAAAATTGACACCATACAGCCCTCAACCATCTCTGGTGACCGTATGTATCTTCTTTTCGTATATTCTATACTCTGAGCTCACCCAACTTCCAGCCATTGATGCACTTGTCGTTGGCATTGAGGCCCAACATGCACATGTTGGGAAGAGGAAATGGACTCGCAAGATTGTCATGCTTACCGACGGAGAACAAAGTTTTGACGACGAGGGTTGGGAGGCGACGGTTGAGAAGATAAACGATTTGGGCATCAACTTTGCCCTCATGTGAGCCTTGCCCTCTCACCACTATTTCTTCGCACTCATTTCCAATCATGACAGTGGCATCGACTTTGATGACCCAGACTTTCCTTACGAAGAGGAAGACAAGAGTTCCCAGAAGGTATATTGCACACAATCTTTAACCGACCCTCCTAACGGATACCATCTCAGGCAAAGAATGAACAATTCTGGAGCGACTTCGTCGAAAAGCTGGACAAGGGCGTCATCGGAACATGTGCTCTCGCTCTCCGCGAAGTTAGTCGACCTGATATCAAGCAAGTCAACTCAGTTCTGAGTGCAACTATCCTCCGGCTCGGCGACGTTGATACCAAGAGCGAACAAGCAATCGAAATTGCCGTCAAGACCAGCAAATGTACATCCGTGTCCCGTCCTAAGAGCTTCAAGAAATTTGCTGTCAGGGAAGCCAAGGACACGGAAACTGACATGGACGTGGACGAAAAGCCTATTCAGACTTATGCTCAGCTGAAGATGCGGACGGAATATTACGTTGACCAAGCCAAAGCCGAAGACGAAGACGGCGATGTGAAGATGGAGGATGAAGACTACGATCTTCTGGATGGTGCTGCTGAGAAGTCACCGAAAGAAGAAAAGCCGGAGCACCTTGAGAAAGTGGAGAAGGAGCAGCTCATACGTGGCTACAAGTATGGGACGACGTATGTTCCATGCCCAGATAACAACTTCCCTAAACTTCCGACGAGGAAAGGCATTGACTTGTGTGGTTTCTTCCCCAACAAGAACGTAAGTGATGCCTTCAGAATCCTTCGGTTTTCAATATTTCTCATACGACCCCATCCAGTTCCGTCGTGAATACACTTTGGGAGAGATCTACTACGTTTGGGCGGATCCTGCTTCGCCACGACAACAAGTTGCACTTTCTTCTGTCGTTCAGGCGATGTATGCTAAGGGAGTAATGGCGATTGCCCGCTGGGTATCCAAAGACGGGGCAGACCCAAAGATGGGAGTCCTCAAGCCAGTCATCTTCGAGAACGTTGATTGCTTCATCTGGGCTCAGGTCAGTCCATCCCACGAGCATGCATATATCTCCTATAGAGAGTCTGATAACTACTTGCAGATGCCCTTCGCCGACGATGTCCGCAAATACACCTTTGCAAGTCTTGATAACCTGGTCGCGAAGAATATGGAGAGGATTACCGACCATCCTTACCTACCTACTGAAGAACAAATGGACGCCATGGACGAGTTCGTCGATGCCATGGATCTCATGGATGCCGGTGATAAAGATGAGAGCGGGTAAGGATGTTATCCCTAGATGATTGAAGTCAGCCTAATCATCTGACCATTGCAGAAACCGCCAACCATGGTTCGACACCTTGTTATCATACAACCCGGCTCTTCACAGGCTGAAACAAGCCCTGTTCCATTGCGCTGTCGTTTCCGACATCTCGACCAATCCATTGCCTCCGCCTCATCCAGAGTTGACTAAGTACTTCGACCCTCCAAAGAGAGTCATCAAACGGTCCAGAGAGGCTCTAGAAGAATGCAAAGCTGCCCTCAAAGTCAAAGAAGGTCAGCTATCCATTTCCTGGCATGTAGTTATCTAAGCTTATCCATCCCTCCCAGTTCCAAAGAAAGTCGCCAGAACTCGAAACGCCGATCACGTCCACGCTGCAGACGAAGAAGAACTCCTGCTCGACCGCAAACAACCCACCTCTGACATCAGCATCCGGGCTGCCTCACAGGCCTCACCCAGCAAAGGCAAAACTGCTGCAGAAGGCAGTGACACCGAGCCCGAGGATGAAGAGGAAGAAGACCTTCTCCTCAACAAGAAACCATCCAAACCCGCTACCCCGCCTCGTCGAGCACATCCTTTACCTACTCCAGCTCGCTCCGTCTCGCCTGACGTAGATCTGGGACCAGACCCCGGAAGGATCATTGGTGCCCACAAGCCGTTGGCTGATTTCAAGAAGAATATCTCCCAAGGCGATGTTGTCACCAAGGCGGTTGAGGACTTGTGTGCGGTGATCTTGGGGATTGTGCAGAAACCGATGATGAAGAAGCGAGATGCCGAAATGCTGGAGTGCATGACGGTAATGAGGATACCTGCCTGAACGAGGATGAGATTGAGGCTTGGAATGCGTGAGTCGGTGTTTCCGCGTCAAGGCGACATTGGTACTGAATGGGCTCCATATAGCTTTATGAAGGACCTAAAGGACAAATGTACTGCAGAGTATGGTAATCGTCGGTTCTGGACGAAAGTCCAAGAAGCTGGCCGACCACTTGGGCTGATCAGCGATTCGGAGGCACGCCAGAGTGGAGGTCACTCCAGCATCTCAGATAACGTCGCAGAAGAGTTTATCCACAACTGAATCGAACGAATGAAGGATCATGGACTATCGCGTATTTATCTCTTGTATATACCACCTGTACAGTACATTTTGACTTCACACAAATAATTCGAGTTTCCAGCCCAACACTAGCTCCGTCCCCACCAGCCACCCAACAAACTGCTCAACCCACCCTTCTGAGCTTGCTGCTGTGGTTCAGGAGTTTCAGGCCTCTCCGCCTCCGCCACCCTCGCCTTCTGCACAGTAGGCTTCTTCTCCTGGACAGGCGGGGGTGCTGACACTTTAGCTTGAACCGGCTCCTTCGGCACCTCAGCCTGCTTCCCAGCCCTCACCAACAGCCTATCCATATCCAAGTCCACGTAATTCAAAGCGATGTTGAAGAATAATGGTTTCTTGAAACCCTTCCCGTCTTTGTCAACCTGCCCTCCGTTATACGCGAACCAATCTCTTTTGAGCTGGAGCGCATCAGAGGTTAGAGCGGACTCAAGGGTCTTGACTTCATCCTGTGCGAGTGGGTAGAAAGGAGATTTGCTCGATTCGGATGGAGTGGAGATAGGGTCGACGTCTATCATGCTCAAGCTGTTGGTTGCCTCGCGGATGTGAATATGGGCAAGGTCGATCAAAGCCAGTGCTTCTGCAAATTTCTTGACGGGCCCGTAGCAGCGAGCCAAGTAGAGGCATCTATCGAATGCAAAGCGGTATCAGAATTTAGATCATGCATAGAAGTAAAGAAAACATCACCTCTTTGCCCTCGTATACGAGCTCCTGGCCTCAACGGCAGAAGCCAAATCGGGGCTATCGTCCACAATACTGAGGGTCTTCATCTGATCCAGGCTCTGCAGAACGGTGTCCAGAAGCTTGACGAGCGCAGGATAGAGCCTTGCATCCACTTTTTCTTCCTTGCCTTTCCCTTTGCTGCTCGCTCCGGGCCCGGAGTCGGACGAGGAGAGCAAGGCAGATATAAGTAGAAGGTCACGTTGGATTCGGCGAGAAAGCAGTTGATAGACGATGAAAGCATGGACGAATTGAATGTCGCGTTCTCCGGAAGCTGATCCAGTTGAAGTACTTCCGCTCAACTACATGCAGGCGTCAGCTATGAATCGACGATCGAACACAGGATAACAAACCTGTTGGGCCTCAGTGAGCTTCCTCGCAACCTCCTCCGCGTCGCTCAAAGCCAGAAGCGTAGCATCATAAGCAGCAACAGCCTTCTTCGACCCAACCTTCACATCTCCCTTCTCAAGCCTAGCCTCAGCTTCCTGCACCTTCAACAACACGTCCACCAGCTCCGGATTCCTAACTGGAACAGGCTTCCCTTCCCAGGTCATCGTCTCAAGCTTTGTCGTCTGTCCCTTATCCTTTCCAGAATCTTCCTTCAGCTGTTGGAGAACGTCAGAACAGCCTGGGACAAGCTCTTCCCGATGTCTCCCAGAGAACTCTTTGACGATAGCGTTGATATCGTACGCCCTCTCCCTGCCCATCTCATGCGCGCAGTATCTGATCTCTGGAGCGATTTCGTCCCCAAATAGGACCGCAAGAGCCTGGTCCCGGCTGGTGGAAGCGGCATTCGCGAGCTCATCCAGCAAGCTCCTAGAGACACTCAATTGGACCAGAGCATCATCGAATTCGTCCCTGTACCTCAAGAAGCGGCCGTTCAGGATGAGGGTGTAAACCGTTGCTTCCAGGAGGTTGGACGCTGGAAGGGAACCTGCGCTGTGGAGAGTCTGGCAGTGCGACAAGAGTTGGGTAGACCAATTAACAGCGCGGCGGAATCTTCCTGTAGCTGAGTGGCGAAGAGTACTGGCATGCTCTTCGTTTGCAGGCTTTAAGGCCTGTGCGTTGAGGTCCTGTGCATAAGCCCATGCGCGCTCAGATTCGAAAAGTAGGAGTTGTAGGCTGTAGAAAGGAAAGATTCGGAACATGTTTGTTGTAGAGTAGACAATATACTTACTGCCCGTTGGTCATGGTCTCTGGGTTCAGAGCTGGTAGTTTCTTGAACTCCCTTCCCTTTCCGTGGGTCATCTTCAAGGTTGACCGAAGGCGATGAGTGCGATTAGCACAATGCTTGCTGCTGGATGTCATAACATATCCCATCCCAAAGTTTATACAATACGTACCGGTATCGTTCAAAGTCATTGTATCGCAATCCATATGCACTTCTCTGTTCATTTGCGATTTGCAGCGCTGATAATCCCAGTCAGCTCTTCCTCCACTAAACTCCGAGTATTTCCTCTACCTCTGAATGCAGAAACCGGTTTGGCAGCATCTGCAGGCATCTTGCAAGTTCTTCCCAAGTCGCGTAGCAGCTAGAACGATGTAGAAGATGATGGATTGAGCCAAACTCACGGTGAACTTGACGGCGCTATCAAATTCAAAATCTCGGGGCCACGCGATAACCCTTACGATCAACTTTCACGTACACCGCCAGTTTTGCGCATAAATACCCTCAGGGCTCATTGCTTGTCTTTTTTCATTTCAATTCCCTCGACGACTAGACCAAGAACTACGAACTAATGGCTTCAGAAGAACTCCCGCCCACTCTCGAGAACATCCTTGATCAGACGAGCTTGAAGTGGATCTTTTGCGGTAAGCATGCGTGGTCAATCTGTTAAAGTGTCCGCAGCTGATTCGTGTCACTTTTCTGCAGGTGGAAAGGGAGGTGTAGGTACATTAACATGAACAACTCAACCACTATTCTGTTCTGAACCCTGGAATCTTAGGTAAAACTACTACATCTTGCTCTCTTGCAATCCAGTTGGCACAAGTGCGGCAGTCCGTGCTGCTCATCGTGTGTACCTCGCATTCAACTTGGGACTCTTCATAGCTGATCGCTGGCTCTAGTCGACTGACCCGGCACACAACCTTTCCGATGCCTTTGGCCAAAAGTTCTCCAAGGACGCGACCAAAGTCAATGGATTCGACAATCTCTTCGCAATGGAGATAGACCCCACCAGTGCCATCCAGGAGATGGTCGAGCAATGTTCGTCTCCTTTCAACATTAGCTTCCACTGAGAGCTAACAATCATTAAAGCTGACTCAAATGGCATGATGGGCTCGATGATGCAAGATCTTGCATTTGCCATCCCAGGTGTCGACGAAGCCATGAGTTTTGCTGAGATTATGAAGTATGCACAATCTGTACTCTACTTCTTTCGGCGCCCTTATCTCAGCATACCTGCAGGCATGTCAAGTCCATGGAGTACTCTGTTATCGTATTCGACACTGCACCCACCGGACATACTCTTCGTTTCTTGTCATTCCCCACTGTCTTGGAGAAAGCCCTGGGCAAACTCAGTTCTCTTGGTTCAAGGTTCGGACCGATGATTAACCAGGTTTGTCCGGCCTCCTCGTGTTTCGGCCAGGCGATGTAAACCTGACGCATTTTCGGATAGATGTCGAGCATGATGGGAGGTGAAGCAGGTTCTCAAGAAGACATGTTCGCCAAACTCGAATCCATGAGGGCCGTCATCACGGAAGTGAACAACCAGTTCAAGGACCCAGTAAGCCTTATCTATTGGCTCTATCAAACCATGTTAACACCTCCCTTCCGATTCTAGGAAAAGACGACCTTCGTCTGCGTCTGCATATCCGAGTTCTTGTCTCTTTACGAGACTGAACGTCTTGTCCAAGAGCTCACCTCCTATGAAATCGACACACATAATATTGTCGTGAACCAGCTCTTGTTCCCCAAGAAAAGTAAGGCTATTCCCTTCTCTTTCAAATGATAACACACTGACCGCGTTTGGGCCAGGTTCCGACTGCGAGCACTGTAACGTACGACACAAGATGCAGCAGAAATATCTTGCAGAGGCGCACGAGCTTTATGACGAGTTCTTCCACATCATCCAACTTCCCCTCCTCACGGAAGAAGTTCGTGGCCCAGAGAAGCTGAAGGAGTTCAGCAAAATGCTTGTCCAACCCTATGCTCCTCCTCAAGAGTAAGAGGATCTAGTGGTGCATGCAACGCGTCGAGGGGCTCATACTTATACACGCTGAACGAAATAGATGATGGTAAATCATTAGTGTATTGTCCTCTAGTGAGCAGGGTAGTGGGTTCTATGTACAATATATAATTCAAGGGAATGGATATGATGAGGGAATTACAGTGAAATCGCCGATAAATGCAACACGAAGAACATCTAATGTAACATGTGTTTACGAAGCTCCAATCCGAATGGTCATGATCCAACCGTGAAAGATTCTCCGCAACCGCATGCGTCTGTGATATTAGGGTTCTTGAATGTAAATCTAGCACTGTAAGATAGTAGGAATCAGAAAAAGCCATTGACAGGGGGATTGATGGAAAGAACCATACCTCAGCGGATCTTCACTCCAATCCATCTCGCTGCCAATGATACTGAACAGCGCCTTGCTGTCAATAAACACCTTAACCCCGTCCTGCTCTACAACTTCATCAAACTTTCCAGGCTTCTCGACATATTCCAGATTGTACGAAAGTCCTGCACACCCCTTGTTCCGCACACCTATCCTGATGAGCTGTGGAGTTGGGCCACTCAACAATGATCGAAGGCGAGTTACAGCTCTAGGGGTCTGGATGTTGGATGTAAATGAGTTCCCTGCGAGCCCATGAAGGGGCTGAGATCACACGCACCATCGTCAAAGCAGCCTTAGTTGACCTAATTTTAGGCCGTGGTTTCTCAACCTTTGGTACTGGTGGCGGCCGAGCAGCAACTTGAGGTGCAGCAGCGTCCGCAAGGATCTTCGGGGTGGCTGCAGTCGATGAACTACCTGAAGGTGTAGGTTGTGCAGAACTCGACTGTCCAGCAGCATCGGTTAAAGGCGGATTAAGTCGTGTCCCATCGGGCCGAGAGTGAATTGCAGACATCATAGCCCTCCTCACGGGCGTCTTCAACGGTGAGCACGACGACGGGTAGAGAAATGGCATGCTAGAATGGCGCATTGCATGCTGTAGACGCGAAAGAGAGGACACGGAGGCCATTCTGCTCGACGTTGGACGATGTGACTGTAGAGTACCAAGTCAGTCGTGATCAATATTTTGGGAAAGGCTGACACATTCTATTTGTTCATGTTTACAAAATCCAAGGCTGGGCTGTTGTTGGCCAATCAGAACTCGCGGATTGTTTTCGGGCTGTACGCCTCGACTCGGCGTTCATGAGGTCTCGATTCTGGCGACGAAGACTGGGGAATCGCTTCTTGCTCATGGGGCAGAACAAAATGTGGTTCGATATATAGCAGTAATTTTCATCGCAGAATGAGATTTTGTGCGCCACATCACCTGGGTCTTCAGTACTGACTGAAGGCCCGTCATGGCTCAAGATAGCCCTGGCTGCGACAATTCATGCTTGCAAGTTTTTGAAAGAGGAGCAAGTTCAACTCACAAAAAATCCAGTGAATCTTTTCGCTGGCTTCAATCCCGATCGAAAGACTGTCGTAAGAACAAGATTATTCTCTTGTAGATGTCGGTTCTGGGTAGAGATATTTCTGTATCCTCACTTCTCTGCCTCAGATAAATTCCAGGGCAATCAAGTGCATCTGCATGAACATTCAGAGCTGCATAGCTACTCATCCTACAGATACAGGTAAAACCCCTCCTCCAGCACACAGGCCGTTGCAATTTGCAACTACCAACTTTCGCTTTTGATCTAGTTGTAGGCTGTAACCAGGACGGGACGCCGTCCTGTACAACTCGATTGTGATACATGGACTATCATCGAACCTGCGTTAAGTTTGGTCTCTAATAAATCCGTTGAATGTCACGGGAGTATTCGCCCTAAACAATTCTCCTTGGATGATTACAAAGGGCGAAGCAGTCCAGAGAGGCATGCGACACCGCTCGTACGCACAATTCCCTCGCGTTTTATATGTTGCCACCAAGAAAAGTCGATCGCGACGAGTCGCCGACGGCAGGGATCCATCATCTCTCCCGCAGATTTGCGAGGGTCTGAGGGCCACTAACCTGCCTGGATCCATTAATTTTGACAGGTAGTCCCCGTTTTTTAATTGTCCATCCCTCCAGGCCTGCTCTACTCAACCCAGGCTATCAGAAGACGTAGTACAATCAGGGGCAAATCCTGATACCGTTCTGACGTCGCAGAACCTCGCCGATCAAAAAATCTTGGTACGGGCCGACCTCCGTTGGAACTTGTGGGTCCTTGCTTGCACCATGCACAACAATTGCACCACAACCTACCTATCGATGAGGCAGCCAAAGGGGATTGGTTATCGATGAGTATGCAAGACGAGAGTAGCAGAAGCTCACGAATGGGGCCAGGATGCGAGGAGGGCATCCCAAATTCTTGAGCCTGTTTGAGAGCAACGGGGTTTTTAACCGGTAGAGTAGTATGCGAATCGTTAGCCGTTTTCGATTCTGTCCCGCTTCAATCGCTTTCAAATTCTGCCCGCCCGCGAATCCATACGACGGCTCGTCACCAGCATGAGCGTATGTGTATGCCGTGGCTGTGTTCAGCATCTAGATCGATTGCCATGAATATTTGCTTCCGTAGAAGAGAAAGTCAGAACACCCCCTTTGAGCTAGAGGTACTTTCCGGCAGGACCGAATTAAATTAGAATGTCAGTTGTGGTGCGACGTATATTAGGGAGCTGATAACTGGCATCTAAGTGACGCCGTCTTCCCACCAAGCGTAGCTATCTTGCAGTGTTCTGCGAGCCTGGACCAATTGAACTCCCTCAACCGCCGCCTTCTCTCGCGAAAACGAGGCAGACGACCAGGCACATTTCATGTCACAACGGCCAAGGCATCCGGTAGTTCGCTGTTGGCTGCCTACAGGACCTTGGAAGCAACCCATGGATCATACAGGCATGCTTGGTTGGGGAAGGTCGTTGGACGAGGTGGTTTTGAGGTGGTTGGGAAGGGCAAGGGTATGGTTTCGGTGCAAGGGGAGTTTAAGGAGAGCCGTACAGGTAATGGGTTGCTGCAGAGGCTGTGGATTGTCATCAAGGTATGGGTCGTCCTTCATGATTTCATTGTGGGTCAAAGCTACAAGAAAACGCTGCCCTCTCGGGCTAGGTCCATGACGCTTTGACTGCATATTAATAATAGAACTCCTTTGAGGGGAGATGAAGTCGTGTTTGTGCTTTCATGTGAGGTGCGAGTTTGGTTGCTGGGCAGTTCAGAATGGTTGGATGGACGAGTGGCTTTGAGGGCCCATATACTTTTGCTTGGTGGTCAGTGCACAAATAGAACCTAATAGAACCTGGAAGGAGGGTCTAATTTTGGTGTCAGTGGTGTTTGATCGAAGTCATAATGAGGCACTGGCCCTAAGATTGTTTTGTTCGCTGCACCGCGACGACACCCAAATTCTCGCGCAAGCTCAGGCCACGCCAAGGAGATTCTCTATTATCACCGTTGGTAATCTTCACAGCATCGGTCGCGGCGAATTTATGGTCCATTTGAGGAGGTCCCGGTCGAGCAAAACGCCAACACCGCGCTCTCAACTGACTTCAATGAACTCGCGTCTTTAATTCCGTAAGCCACTGAGGCGCTGAGCAACTTGTCACTCAACGACACGCAAAATATCGACTTCGACAACGCAACTTGAGGTGGCCAGAGGAGCGGGGCTGTATGCGACACCCGTCGAGGTAGATATGGGATAATTGTAAGTGTCAATGTTGCACTTAACCTGGGAACTAATCTTGAAGTCGCAGATAGTAGGTAGTTGAATCTTTGTTAAAGGCCTCGGTGGACCAACCCACGGGTAGCTTTCTGGCAGACGGCCAGCGAAGCCACAAGGCAACAATACGCTCTGGAGCACTTTCGGCCGCACGAAGTAACCACGGACTGCTGTTGTTTGGTGACTATCCTGGTCAACCCAATCGTCGAGGGCCCAACCATGGTTTAACAATAAACGCTAAGGGAGCATATAATCATGCAATATCCTTCGATTTCCTATTGTTCCTAAATCATTGCGCACCTGGCTGGAAATAATTTCTGGGCTTCGTTGACTTGCACATAGTGGAAACCTCGGGCTGATGTCGATGAAACCCAAGGCTAGCGCCTGAAGTAGCCGCTATACTGGTCAAAAACAACCTCGGCCGTCGTGCATAAGGGGGCTTTTCGTCAAGCCTTTTGCTCGAGATTCTCTGGTTCATGAGGGTTCCATATGGCCGCCTCAATCTATGCTCGTATAGCTCTGGAACTCTTCGGAAATGCGATGTAAGTATATCGAGCGCCTCTCAAGGCGCTCAGCAAAGTTGACCCTGAATTTGACTGCCAAATTGGGAAGGTGGGAAATAGCTTCCATTTTGGGCTTCCTAGAGTTCGAGGGTGTGCTTGGGGGACGCGCAGCGCACTGCAAACGCCAGAACGTCGAGCCAGTTGAGCAAGAGACTCTCGGAAAGCAGCACATGATATAGACGATACTGTCGACAAAGATGTGCTATCAAGATGTTCGCGTCCACGAAAGGCGCCGAATTTGGAGCAGTCTGACCAGTACCAATCACCAGGCGAAGTGGGCGAATAACTCCTACGTAACCAGGCTTCGGGCTCACAGCCTTTTGCAACGGTGGGGTGTCGACCAAGGGCATAAAACGGCCTAGAGATGCTTAGCAAGGGTTTGGACGAAGGGTGCTCCAGGTAAGAAAATAACTTATTCGACCGCCGAGTCACCAGTTCCAGCAACACTAACTCCGCGTTCTAGCCTGCTTATCGCTGAGAATACGGAGCCTAAGCACGAGGCGGAAAGGGCAAGCACCACAGCATCGGATTCGAGCCGAAAAGACCCCACGGGACCGTGTCTTTGGCGGACCAGTGCCGTCAAAATTGAATCGCGAAAGGGGAACGAGTGAGCGTTCATCAACTTAAAGTTCATAAATGGCACAAATGAACCCTGAAGCCGCGAAATCAAGTAGGCCACGAACCCTCGAGTGGCCCCTCTATCGGGATAGGTACCGCAAGCTGCCGGCCTACGAAGACTTTTAAGCCTTGCTTCGTTCTCACTGCCCTCATCGTCCCCCCTTCTCCTGCACTCGACCTCGACAATCACTTAAGAAAATTATAAGTTTACGAAATGGCCGACGTTGAAGACAGCCTGCTGCTTTTGGACGACCTCTACACCTACGTCAACCTTGCACCAGAACTTTTACAACCTGGACAAGTTCCTCGACCTCAAGACACGCGCCTCAGCCGCTCCTCGTCTCGCCGAAGCGCTCGTTACTCTCCCTACCCAGTCCGCCGTTACTCGTGCCCCCAACTCAAAGTCACGCTCGTGGTAAGCTGCGCCACACCTTCTGCAACATGCGCCCGTCGTTAAAAATATAATTTCAGGACCAAGCTTACGTTGAAGGACGTGTGGAATTTGTCAAACCTGCTGCAGTAAGTTGGCCTGTTGACACGTCGTCTAACTACAGATAATTTATATCCAAGGCCCCTTCAGCATCGACTCAATAAACAAGCAGGTCACGCCACGTTTGTTTCGAACGTATTTGCGGTATCAAATATTTCCCCATAATCAATGACTAGCACCTTACCGCCCTCTCCCTTTTTCTCAGTGGGTATCAAACGTAGTCAGGCAAGCTCGGCGTGACTAACTCTTCAATGGTGTTCAACGATACGACTGGACTCCGACTCATCAAAAGCTAACCCATCTCTGGATTCAACATTCTTGTCAACTATCTCTCCTTAATCGATCATAAAGACGAACTTTACTTCGACGAAACCTGGACCTTCACACTGCAAAATAGAGCGGCGCTTACGCCACCACTTCTGCTGTGACATCAAGCACTCACAATTAGACAAACTATGCAACAGCTCTCCCTCTCAATGTCTTGCTGAAATACTGCGCCACCAACGTAGATGTCCAAGTTACCGCCCAGTTTCTATTTTCTTCAATCCTTACACGTGTTACCGGCTTCTTCAGCTTTGTTTTCTCGTTCTCCCTAGTCCGATTAGCTATCGCTTTGCTTTCTCACCTACCCTGCCAAATGTCATTGAGTTCTGACCACACTTGAGGACATGTTACTCCCCGAAGACTTGCCAAGCGTAATTCCATGGAACGTGAATGCAATTGGGATTCTGTCATGTGCACTCTGAGAGGATGCGAAGGCTTCACTAATATGGCTTTCACAGTACAGGTGTGGTGGGCATTCTGTCGAGTGAGCTGTTGTCTGGATGACCCTGGTTTGGTTGTTCGGCCACATGCTTAAACCACAACCTTCTTGATCCTGATCGGCCACCAAGCGGCGTTTGCAGCAAAAGGGCGAGGATAATAACAACTTTCCCTCATCTGGATCATCCACGTCGCTCCTAAGTTTTCCATGTACATTTCACCTGAATTCACGCCAACCCCCTCTCAATGCAATTGATGATGCTCACAGGCGTAGGGTCACGCAGGGCGGATGTGTTCTCTATTCCACGGCGACCCGCCGAGACCCAGTGTTGTAAGTATGGTCAACGCCTATGAACGGTCAAAGTATGGTCAATTAGTTAATGACCAGTCAAGCATGGTCAACTGGTCTGGTCTACTACATATGGTCGTCAGACGTCCAAAACGGCCTCAGCGAGACCCGAATCCATGGAACAGCCCCGGCCGACGGGGAGCGAGGGCAATGATCCCAGTACTCAGTCTCCATGTCCTGAGTGTATTTCTAGCTATTTTAAACCCTGACCTGATTTGTTTTATTTTTGGTTCTTGGGTCGCTAAGAATATATTCGATATCTAGTGGATTCGCAGTGATCTGGGGACTGCAAAGGCACCAGAGCTGACAGTACAGTAGGTAGGCTTGCGATATTAAACGATACTTCTCTATCGAAACCCTAGTATCGTCGGGTGAACAATCGGAGCGTCTAGGGCGCAGGTAACCAGTGAAATGCGGTCGGCGGCCATTTTGAATGCATAGGTGGTCGAATGTCGAATAATTGACTTCGATACACCATCAAGCTGGTGCCGTAAAAGCTACCGGGTCATTGGTAGAGGTAGGGAAGTGCCATTCGCAGTTGAATTCAATTGGTCGTCCTTCATGGTCATGATATGTTTTACCACAACCATCAAAAGGATGCAAAGGCCGCAACTTGGACTTGTTACTGTCATCAAGCTGTTTCTTTCGTTAACTTCTGCAGGGCCCCACCTCACCTTGCTTCGATGACAGGCAGAGTTACTACCAGTCCCCTGACGGGATCAGCTGAATCTATCATGTACACTTGCCTATTAGATCAGAAGGGAACAAATCTGTCGCCTCGTCGTTGTCGTCGTCTGCTGTCGATGGCGAGGTTATTTTTACCGGTTGGCCAGCAGGTATTCTGGGTAGCATGCGTTGGCAAATCAGCACAATTCTATGTTTCTATTGGAGCTTTGAGCCGACACGACCGACCGACCGATTGGGAGATCATTCTGTTTGTCGTGAAGGGAATGTATTTGTACTCCGCCCTTTCTCAAGTTCGCCGCGTTTGTCAGTGACCTTGTCCTGAATATGATTGACCTTCGTTCTTTCCGATACTTAACGGCTTGTTATAATGACTGACACTCGGCTGCACATATGGCTCGAACGGCATGACTGGCCGAGTTGCTAGGAACAAATGGACAAAAAAACTGACTGATGTGAATGGTCCAAATGTCCTTGAGAGAGATTTGTCGTCAAAGCAACAGCTGGCAACCTGGCGTTCCCAATCACTATGAGCCATTTAAATACCTCGACATCAAAGGGCCAACCATCTCTCTTCGTTTCCCTCACCTCTTCGATCTCTTTTTCTCCCTTTTCCCTTTCTTCTTCCCTTTTTCGCAGCAGTGCTGCCTGGCTATCACCTGTCTGTGAGTATCGGACTCAATATGCCTTCAGCCCAATGCTAATCAAGTATTATAGCCCGTGCATCAGCTTGTCGCAGTTTCTGCTATCCACATTCTTTCTTTTCAGGCTTCAGTGAAGTCCAATTGAGCTCGTTCTTTCAAACCTATCGCCATGAAGTTCTCCACAACCTTGTTCCTTATCTTCCCCCTCTTCATCTCGCAAATTACTGCTGCGAGAATCCCCGGTCCTCTCTTGGCCGCCCGTCAGGATAACCAAAGGAACGGTGGTGGACGAAATGGGGGAGGCCGTGGAGGCAACAATCAGAACCAGAACAACCAGGGAAATAACAACGCTGGAGGTGCCGCAAACGGAGGTGCTGCTAATGGGGGTGCCGCCAACAACGGTACCGCCAATGCAGGCGCTGGCAATAACAATGCAGCTGGGAACGGCAATGCAGCTGATGCCCAGACCTCGCTGAGTGAGTCCAGAATTTGACGTCTATGTCATGATCTGCAACTAACGATCTATTTTAAACAGCTTTGGACCCTCGGGTGGTTGCAAAGGGTTTCGCTCAGAATGGACAAGACCCACCAGTTGACGGCCAAGTTGCTTCGTTGACCTCAACGAACAACTTCATCAACTTCTGCTTGACCGTCCCCAACCTCCCGATCACCGACGGAAAGCAAATCACCACCGGTTCATGTAACCCCGCACCCATCGGTTCCATCCCCTCCGTCGACAACATGCCCTCAGCCAAGTTCGTCAACCCCAAGAACGGAGGCACCGTCGCTGCCAACCAGGCATTCACGATCCAGATGGCCGTTAAGAACCTCGTCACTGGTAACTTTGTCAATGCTCAGGCCAACTACTTTGCTGCTCCCCAGCAGCTGAACGGCCAGGGACAGATCATCGGTCACTCGCATGTCGTGGTCGAGACCCTCACAGCTATCGACCAGACAGTGCCTACCGACCCCAAGAAGTTCGCTTTCTTCAAGGGTCTCAATGCCGCTGCACAAGGCGGTGTTCTTACCGCCGACGTGACTGCTGGTCTCCCTGCTGGTGCCTATCGCCTCTGCTCCATCAATACTTCAGCAAATCACCAACCTGCCATCGTCCCCGTCGCACAACACGGAATGCTCGACGACTGTGTCTACGTAAGTTTCTTCCATGGCAACCCATCTATCAACATCTCCTGACCTGTGATTGTTTGCGACAGTTCACTTCAACCGCTGGAGGTGCTGCAGCTGGTGGAGGCGCGGCAGCTGGTGGAGGTGCGGCAGCTGGTGGTGCTGCCGCCGGTGGAGGTGCTGCTGCAGGAGGTGCCGCTAACAACGCAACTGCCACTGCGACCGCTGCAGGAGGCAAGAACACTGATGCTGCCAACAACGGTGGTAACGCCAACGGTGGCAAGAACAACAATGGTGGTGGAAGGGGCAACAACCAAGGCCAAGGCCAGAACCGTGGTGGCCGTAACAACCGCAGGTTCTTCAGGTTCTAAATTCTAGAACTTGAAACGCACAAAACCTTCTACGATTGTTAGAGTTGTATTCTTACTACCATCCATTGACCTGCGTCACTAATACCTGCATCGTTGCATCTCACGTTCTTGCATTTTGATGATTTTCCTGTTTTATTATTGTTATTTCCCTTCTCTTCTTCGCGTTCTGTCTTTCTTCGATATCATGGCCAGGTGCTTTACTGAGCATTCCCTTTTTGTGAACTTTCATAATAGATCGACAGAGTGAGCAAAGCGACATTCGGTGTGATGAGATGTAAACGATGTATTTCAAAGACTTCGGTTACAGGTAAACTCAGAGGGCTTTGCTAAGACCTTCGACTCGTACATTCCATCCTTCCTTCGGGAATCCTGGTGCTTTCCTGTACTTCCATCCCATGCTCCTGCCATCATCGCAATTGCATAAAGGAGAGCTCCAGAACCAGGGAAGTACGGTGTCGGTACTCTTGTACCCCAATTGGCATTCCAGCATCGTCAAATTCGAATAACGGGTGCAAAAGCCACTCGATTGCCTTCTCTGTGTTTCCATTGCGAGCAGCAGACATGGCCAACATTGGGAAGTCCCATCTGTGCAGCAAGCAGAACGTTGAGCTTAAGAGAACTTAGCATAAACTACTGAGACTTACCCCCAGCATTGATCAATGTTCCAGTGGTCCCAGACCTTCTCAGCGGTGGCCCTGGCGATATCCAGGTCCAACTCCTCTGTCGGTGGGAGCAATCCGTGCAAGCCAACCAGTGCAGGATGGTCACTGGTGAACTCCGAATCCGTCCAGAAATCACTCGGAATTCCCTCGTAAACCGCGTAGGTTCCATTGTCGATCGGAAGCTTGGCTAAATTATCCTTGACGGCAATCCATGCTTTTGGAACCTCCTCTCCCAGATGTTCCATCCACTGCTGAGAGATATTGAGCCCAAGGCGCCAATATGCAAGTTCAAAAGCAGGATTCTGGGTGATATTCGGGCTGGTGTCTTCACTGACGACATACAGAGGAGGTCCGAGGTCGTACACGCCAGCCGTAGTATTATGCCACGCGAATGCTGCCATCCAATTTGCTGTTTCTCGGACGACATCCTTCCATGTTTGCAATGTTTCGTGAGTGGGGAATGCGCGGTATTCGTAGATGGCGAATATGAGTGGATGTGGTTGCTGCCAGATGAGGAGGTTGTTAATTTGGCCCGGAGCAGAGCGACCTGATGGGTCTGTCATCTTGGGCCAGCGGGCTCCTGAAGACCAGCCTTGTTGGACTTGTGCTCGCTTGAGCGATCCAGGAAGAAACGGGAGTATATCGAACTCGAGCGCCTGAGTAAGTCCCAGTTACCCCAAAGGGCCCATTGAGCACTGTGCCAGAAATACATTTCTGAGGTTGCTGTGAGCAACAGTAAATTCGAGAGTAGGAAAAGGACGCACCCATATGGAATTTTCTATTGGAGCAAATAGGTCATTAGTCAACGGCAGGACGTCCGCAACAATAGTCATAGCTTACCCATACTGTTCAAGCAATTAGCCACTGGTCAATACAGTTTGGAACAAGGGACTCACCCAGCCATTGTTCACTAATCCCGACTGCAATTTGGAACGTTAACCAGTTTATCAGGGACGTGCAAATAAAGAAAACACACTTCTTGCGGTGGGCTGTCTCCAGCTTCATTGACCCTCATTAGATATCGGGATAAGATTATCCGTCTTTGCAGTTCCTCCGCGCGGGAATCAGTCGAACCCGTCAAGACATCCACGAAGCCTGACTTCGTCCAAAAGCCTCCCAGGCGCTCTTAGATGATTCCGCAACCTTCTTGGGTGGGAGGAGTGGCTGACCATCTATTTCGGCCGGTAGTCGACGGTGATGGAGAAGCTGGACTTCTTGCGGAAGGACGAATGGTGTATCGATGTTGGGAGGGACTGTCTCGAGAAATATTAAACGCATCTCCCCGGACAGAAGTGTACGTGATAGCTGCAACTTGGGTATGCTTGATACGCGCCTGGATATGGTTCTTGTATGCGGTGTCCAACTCCGTAGTATGGTTGGAGGTTGCATTCCAAACACCAACGAACGGAGCGCTGAACTTTGATTTCCCATCGTTCCAGAGAAAGTCAAGGAATAGACCGAGCCGGCCTCGTTCCAGGAGCGTGGAGGTGAGGGTAATAGCGATAGCGCTTGAGTCTTGCGCCGAGACAGTCTCTACGGAAACAGTGATTCCGTTTAATGAGAAGTTGCTGACAAGTTTGCCGGTCCAGAGGTCGAGTTCTTGCTGGATGTTGGTCAAGTTCTGAGCCGTGATGTTGGCAACATCGCCTGCATCCGACCAAAATACCAGACCAACCCTACCTAAGTTGAATCGATTGGGGTTGGATATGAGCCACTGCTCGATGACGCTATCGTTGCCTCCGAAATCGTACTGAACTGGCCTGCCATGATTGAGCCAGCTGGTACCGTGGTAGTTCTCTATGTCCTCGAGGGTTTTTCCAGCCGGGAGGGTGTCGTTCTTCCAGCCCCACGAGGACATGGTTGCAAACGGCAAGAAGGTTTGAAGGCCTGTAAAATCGGCTCCAAAGGCAAAATTCCCATTGCCTATTTGTAAAGGTGTAACCGCGATGGTAGCTGAGGCATTGCGTTTGGGGTTGAACTGGTGACTAGCGCGCGTCGATCTATCCCTGAATGGGCAAGCCCAGACGCAGAAACTGCGAATACGAACCCAAGGAGTAGAATTGGTAAATCAACCTTCATGGGTGATTGGAGTTTCTTCCGGCTGAAGACGCCTAATAAATATGGCGCGTTAACGGGCCGCTGGTTCTCCACGCCATATCCCATGACTATCAATACACAGGAGTAACTCCGGCTTCAGTAGCACATGCGTTTCAAGGCAGTCTTCTGCCGCTTGAATTGAATATAGAGTATGACAGGCCTTCCCGGATGGAAGGCATTATGAGGGGGATGGGTTATACAATCTGGGTCTGGTGCCGTAGTGGATTGTGCAGTTATCGGCGATTGACTTTTGACGGAAATTTGATGTGGTGGCATTGTTGCCTCAATTGGCGAAAGAGAAGATCGACAGCATGGGTAACGTTGCCTGTCCTTGTGACCTTTCGAGTTGTCAGAGACCTGGGTCAGTGTCGTCACTGAAGCCTACTGTAGATAGATATAGTGTGTTGGGCCTCGCAGTTGCCTCGTGTACATTCTCTCAACTCGCACCTCCACGTAAAGACTTGTCTGTCTGTCAAATAAGCGATTCCGATTTTTTGCGATGTTATTTTATGCGTACTTTTGCCGAAGACTCAACTGTTCCAAGAAGAGATGCAAAGGATGGAGAGGACGTGCGGCGCAATAAACGGAAGTCGGAGGGGCCTAGCTCCCTTGCAGAAAAAGTCTGAAATGGGTCATCTCAATGAGGGTCGAGACAAACATGAGCCGTGCATCTTGAATAGCGCTGGCAGAGTTGGGGGTAGACCGGATTCGACGACCTATTATGGGAAGACGTCCAGGAATTAGGCGTCAAGAATGACTCAAACTGGAAATGGTCGCTTGGTCGTTAAATCCAGGAAACCATGCGGCCCACTACCCATATTTCAGGCCCACGGGGAACGAGACGAAGGTGAATATGTAGTATTGGTTGAAAGTGAATAAGGCCGTTGATGAATTGACATCGCGGTGGCAGACCGTGGCGTTGAATTGAAAATCACGCGAACAGTTGTCACGCACCCATTTTATAACCACAATGTCAGTGACCGCAAGCGGCGAACGAGGACTTCTATTTATTGGGTAGCTTTTTCGGGCAGTTCGCATAATGCTTGCGCTAGTAACCCGACCGAAGAATAGCATCAAGCGTCAAGAAATTCACGAATGCAGAAAATGCCTTTGAAGGTCTCAAAACAGCCGATGGACTCACGAACAAGATTAACAGAAGGAAAGCATCGGTGTAGTGGCTCGCTCTCTATATCTGTATATTGTCGAAGGGTGAACGCTTAGTGCAATTCATATTGGTTAAGTTTGTTGATTTGTTGAGATGCAGGTCCTTTGTGCCGAAGATTTGACATCCAATAACCAAGTTCTGCAGACATTTCCGTGAAAGAAAAATAACTCTGAAGGCTGGTTCTGAATCTTCAAGTGGTCCTTTACTGTTGGAAACTCTGAAGACTCGGAATTCCTGTCAACTGCAAGGGGCTTCCATGCCGCAATAGCCTAAGTCACACAGGAACGAAATTCCCTGAATGCTGGTATTTTCTTGCACTGGAAAGCGCATGCGAAGAGCCTGCTTTCGGCCTCACCTGCCTTGGCTTGACAGCTCGACCCAAGACTTGCCCGGTATTTTTGTCGTTATGGACGCCGGGTCACGTGCCGTAAACGAATCTCGGAGCTCCGGCCCGTCGCTCGTCACGGAACCCTGAGGCACGAGTCGCTGCCTAGTTCAATGCAATTCTTGGCCTGGAATCAGACTTGTAGCTTTGGATCTGCGTGAAGCTTCCTATGAAAATGGAAGGCGAAAATGTCGGAGCGGCCACTGAACCAACCCAAGGAATGTTTCATGTCCTTGAAGCAGCCCTGAATCCGTCGGAGAACCAGCCAAAGTGATTGTGTGGGCGACAACCAGTCCTCAACGTGTAAGTATTCTGTCGAGCTGCTTTGGCCTGCTGGAGAGGGTTTCAAACGCATCAAATAATGGTTCGTCATTGTCAGGCAGGGGAGTAAGGCGACTCTAGGAATTGAACGGATCTGTAGCACCTAGAATATCTACAGCTGGGTTATTACACTACAGAACAACGTACTTTGTGGTCCAAATCTTTGCCGCCTGCCCGTCATATGTATTGCCGTCGCTAATGTAGCAACCACGCAGCGATAATTGGGGCTGGAGTCACACCTTCCTCTGGCTCGGTGTTGTGAGCAACAGGCCCAGGGCCATGTGGGTGCTCCATTCACCAGGTTGCCGGCGCACGAAGCTTTGAACTGAGATGTATGTCCGCATCCCGCTCGCGGTCCCCTCCCAAGTACTGACGCTTTGGGTGTCGCAGGAAAACTCGGTAAGCGGTCAACGGAGCTGAACAACGTTCTTCCGCCAGCAGGCCGTTAAGAATCGCGCGGAAGGAAGATTTTGTTCAACCTCAGAGCTGAGTACACCGTTGATGATCATGACTTTCACTCACCCTGATTACAGCGGGAACGACCCAACCTTCAATACGGCTTTCTGCGAGATTCGTTCCCCAACAGTCCCGAGCCAATCACCAAACACCCATTTGTGCCGTGATTTCCTTTCCTGATGTGACTGAACCTCGTAATGAGTAGGCCAATCTCCGCCACGAGTTTCGGCTCGCTTCCCTGGCATGTGCAGTCTATAAAGGATACTCCCCGACTCAAAAACGGTGTCTCTCGTTCATTCCAGAACCTTCAAGTATGTCCACTCTTGAGGATGCTATCTTCGAACTAGGCGAAGAGCTTGACGGAAGTCTCCAATTCTGTCCCATGTTCGAAGTTACAAACACGACGTGTAGACCCACTGGCGATCGTAGGCGACAACGACAGTACAATCCCTATCCTCCGCGCAGCACTCTGTCTCCAGCGGTCATGAGTCCCATTAATGCTCCACGAGAAATAGTGGTAGGTAGAAAGGATGTGCTGACGCGACATTTTCTCATTCACACCTTTAACAGCGCCCTCCACCTCTGGTGGCACGAGCACAGCCGATGGCAAGAATAGTCAAAACAATCCTCGTCTTGCTCGCCATGCTATTTATCCTCTTTCTTTGAGGCTCGAGGCGTTCGGGATGCGACTCCTCGGGCCCACTGGATCCATGCCGCATCCGACAAGTGAGAAGCACTTGCACTTGCAGGTTTCTAACGTCTCGCGTGCTGACGCCATCTCTTCTAGAAAGTGTTCGAGTTGTTCAACTATAGACTGGAATCGTATCCGACCTTGGCCTTCCCTCGTTGTCTTGTAATACCATACGCGTCTTAAACGACTCTGTATCTCTGCTCTAATCAAACACTGGTCCGCCACTGTCGGAGGCAATCGACTCCTTCCTTCCCCACTTCAGTCTGGCTTCATTTGGTATTGAATTCCGCATTTCTTCCGGAGGGTTAGGCAACGAGGCCGTGCTAGGTGCAATGCGATGGCGGCGGATATGGTGGTGAGAGTGAAGGCGGAGAGCAACAGCCTGAGGTTGACATGTTCTCTCTCGAGGAGTCTGAGGGACGGCATCATTGATCCCCGCATATCTCGTGCTTCCTTTAATTCTGCAGTTGAACACCGATCGCGGGTAAAGCCTCGCACTTATAGAGATCAACGTGTTATGGAATCTTCCATCAATACAATATATTCAATTGCTCAGAATACTCGGCAACCCCCGAAGTACCAGACAACATGCACGGCGGGTAAGCCTTTCACTACTTTGTTGTCCACCCTGCATGACGCATCGCCATGTTGTTTATCATAGTGGCTGCTGGGGCGTGAGTACCGCCTCAACCTCACAAACTGTGGGCAGATAAAGGTGGCTTCTTGCACCCCCTGGGCGTCTTTCGTGCAGTTTTACCAATTTGAACCTTCGCAACCGCACTTTCTCAGAAGTCTATCTCCGTTCAACTGATTTAGATGCTATTTAGACAGGGTTTCCATGCGAGCGGGAATGATGAGGGTGTGTTCTGTGGGAGATTGATATCGGGCGGTATTGGCAGAATTGCCTTAACTAGTTGCGCTGATCATCCAGCTACCGTGCTAAACCGGAGGTTCGGCAGCACCACCAAGTCCGTTGGGAACAAGCAAATATTAACTGGTGCTGTTGTATTTTTCGTAACGATGAGAATAAATATACTTGGTTCCATCGCGAAACATAACTGTATGTACCCATAGTGATGAATGGAACGAAGGCTTGTCGCTTGAACATAACCAAAGAATTCTGAAGCCACAAGTGTATTCCGGATGATCGCTTTCCTGGCGGCCGACGGTGGAAGTTGCCAGAAATTTTGGAAAACGTGTAAAGTATTTGGCTCTCACGAGAGCATGCCCCTGAGATGCTGAGTGGACTGACCCAGTAGAATACCTGCTTTGCACCATTAGGGATACAAGAAGAGCGCTTTCTCCCCGTAAGGAAGCGTGATCGGCATGAAGAATTTGCAGTGTCACGTCAGTTCTCGTCGAGTAATCAATAATCGTCGAGATCCCCACCTGGCAGGGCAGGTGATGCCTGTTTCATATTGAATCTGAAGACTGGATCTTCTGTGGCCAGGCGTGACGCGGGGTAAAACCATGAATATCTTGGTTTTCTCGAATCTCGTAAGTGAATGATATTTGGGTTGGGATGGTGTGATAAACCTTTTCTCCGAAGCCACAAACCCAAAGGAATACTCGCCTTTTTCAACTCTCATTTCTGTACAATAGCATCTAGATAGCACCTAGACCCCAATTACGTCGAACGTATAAGTACCAATATTAATATTCGATGATTGATCGACGCCGCGGCTAAGCACATTGACCCGATCTGTGTGGATCTGTGGGTGACTTGTTCATAGAAACACAGTTACAGCCATGATCTTCAAGGGTGGCCACAAACACGCAACAACTCCTCGAATAAAATTGCCTTCTGACAGAACGTGAACTTACCTTGTCATCAATATTCACGGTCAATCCCGACCTACCAGGAAAGAGCCCGAGCCCTTTGCAGCTTACTATCCACAACTAGCAATTCAAAGGGTCAAAGGTAGGTAATTATTCGTCAAGACTCGCGCTGGAATACGAAAAGCTGACGAGGTGGTGCTCGACTGAGCTTAAGCTTTATCTGCTGTAGCTGAGTTTTCTGCCTAGCTACTATCAAAAGGCACCACTGTGTTGACATCTACTGGACCCGGTGGAGAGGCGTCAGTAAAGAGGCCCAGAGGTGCTAAAAACAAGGTTTGACCTAACCAGGGGTAATAGTAGTTGGAGTACCTGAGCCAAAATAGGCCAAGTTCCATGTTCGAATGCCCATTGGGCTTATTGGCGAAGAGGGCTATAGATTCTACCTATCTGTGACCTCGGTCGAGCATATCACAGGCTAGGCTATGCAATGTAGATGGAAAAGCGAGCTTTCTGAAGGAAGCTTTCACACCAGCGTATTGCTTGTTATCCCAGAAAAGAGCGTCTCCGTTTCACCACGGATGCCAGTTTCC
The DNA here is from genome assembly GCA_944990035.1 of Clitopilus passeckerianus. Classification (NCBI taxonomy): domain Eukaryota; kingdom Fungi; phylum Basidiomycota; class Agaricomycetes; order Agaricales; family Entolomataceae; genus Clitopilus; species Clitopilus passeckerianus. The sequence continues at coordinate 6,759 of CALYLX010000012.1, read as the reverse complement.
TCATTGGGGTCACGGCGGCGAACACGTTCTACATCGTACTCTGAAGAATATATTTCTTACATAGGTCAAGAGGAGGTAATTCGACCTAAGTCAAACAATGTCAAGTATCTACAAGGCACGGCCTGAGAATTGGTTCAAGACCCGTAACAAGGAAACACCCACTTTATGTTATCCAGCTCAACTCCCACTCTTGAGGCTGCCTACCTTTGCTGCTGCTGTTGTCGTACTTTATCCTCGTTGCGGTTTGACAGTTTCGTAGCTTGAAGGATTTGTTGTCTTAATCCAGTGCCACCGAAGTGCGCAGAGAATTCAGCAAGCAGCCAGATATTCAGCCTAGTCCAAGCGCAAGTCGTTCGTTCACTGACAGTTCAAGTCACGGAGTAAGTATCCACATTTCAAGTGTTACCATAGCCAAGGTTCAGAACAGCAAGCTACCGTCATGCTATAAGGAACCAGAGAAGGACCAGAAGAGACCAAGGAGAGTATGACCAAGTGAGTCGCCCAGATAACGGAATGATCCCAGAAACCCCAGCTCTCGCCGCAGTCAGGATCCCAGAGAGTCGCAACCAGAGAACTCAAAGAACCTACTGAGGCTAAGAGCTGGGCCATCTTGCGCCCTGAAACCATACCGTTCACGCCCCATCCCATGAGAGCGTTTTGGATTTGGCTGAGCTTCGGCTGACATGTGGCTATGCCCTCAGAATCAGGATCGGATTGGGGATTTCGAGGAGGATGATCGCGGTTGGTGTTCACGCGTCGTTCACGTTCACGTTCATTTGCAGGCTTGCTTGAGTCTATCTTACTCGTGCAACAACGTAAAAGAAACATGTAGTAAATAATTGAAAGGATAGCATTCGAGGTAAAAAAGTGCGAGGATTTTGGTATAGCTGCTATGATACCGAAAGCCAAGGAAAAACTTGTACCCTGATCATACGCACCTGGCACTACAAACAAGCTCCCAGTGTCATGCCTTCCAACTCAGTAACTGATCACGACGATGAGCCTCCTAGCCCGTTAGAAACCTCCACAACCTCTAGTTGCTGCCTCCTAGCCCACATTTTTTGGGTGTTTCAAGGGTTTCAAGTATCGGGTTATTGCATTGCTGATTCGTGAAGGCCTTGGATTGAGCAACTGCAAGGATGCAAGCGCAGATTCAGCACCGACGGTGGCATGTTCATGTTCTCAAGCAGTGGATTATTGATTAGATGTCACACAATCGTCCCGCCTGTTTCTCCATGTGATACATCTGGCGGTCGAACACATCGCAGTGGGCTGGTGTCGTCATTGGAAGGCGAGGGACGTGATGCGGCCGTTGGTTGTACGAAAGGAGCCTCGATGCAGCCTCGTGTATTGTTAAGTAGAATAACCAGAACGTTCTCCTGAGAGAAAAGTCAGTTAGTAATTGTCTAGAATATAGTCAAGTCGTTCTCACTTCAGTGCAAGAGTTGTGTAGGTGATGGCATGCTTATGGTGGCACCTTTGTAGAGTTGCCACGATTCCTCAGATCTCCCTGTAGATTTCCTCGAATGCGTGGACTCGCAGTTTGGCTTTCTATCGTGGTAATAGTTTTATGAGCATTGAACGAACTTCTGCGGGTTAGTGAGTGACAAGAAAAGCGCCAACTGAGCGAGAGCATAGTCAGCAACATTTTTCAGAAAACTCGGGTCAGTCTCACTCACTCAGTCGTCGCCGTCTTGCCTGATGCATCACAGGAACCTCTCTTAAATCCAGCCAAATAGCTCTGAAGCCTCGTGTCTTATGAAAAGTAAAACGAAGCTGAAGACGAGTTGAAGGTAAATTAAACCGAACGTGGGTGTGGGTTCCTTATGACAGGAATCACGAGTACAACCAAATCGGTAGCCATCAACGCTCCTCTTCCCAAACCATGAAGACAGGCTGGCGTCGACGCGACGAATATACATTCCTACTTCTCTGTCCTCAATTTCAACGGCTTAGCCTGTGGTGCCTGCAATAATATTCGATTCAAATACCTCATATATACGCAATCAACCTTTACCAACTATCCGATGCACGACGGATGCGAATTCGTCCCAAGTGTACCGCCCGTCAAGCCCCCGAATTCTGGGTCGTTATTTGCGCTTCGCAACACAAGATAAAGTGATGTTGTTAGGAGTCTCGTGGTGCCCAGTTATTCGTGAATAAAGTGACCGGCTCTTTCATAGCCGGTGGGTCCTTCTTCCTCAGGTTGGAAATAACCACCAGAATCTGAACATGTATCCCTCAGGTCCTTCTAGGTCCTATCTGGTCCTCTATCCGTTCTTCATCTGTGCTTTTCGGTGTCTCCAGCCTCGTTCTCCAAGCCTCGAAAGTTGGTTGCCTGGTGGCCATGAACTTAGCTGTTTCCTGGGCCTCCATCACCCAGATTGCTCACTCGAGGTCAAAAACTGGAGAGTTGGCCAACATGGCTCCAAAACATCTTGTCCTCAACCAGCAAAACGCCTGCAAGTTTCTTTTAGCCCCTCTTCTGGATGATCTGACCGGAGTGGACCCACATTGAAGGTCACGTGCTCTAGTTGGTCCCGGCCCGACTACTCCGCATCATGCTCGCAGGCTTTGGTTGCTGCACCAGCTCGTCCTCGCTGACAATGACCATGTTGGAGGGCAAATGTCTAAGATAGAAGCTTGTGCGGGTGGTCTTGCGCGCTTTTTGGACTTTTGAAGACTAGAACGTGAACCTAGACGAGCAGCTCATTCCTAGGTATCAAGAGGAATGCTGACACCATAATGCGCCGGGGTGGGGTCCAGGATAGTACCATGTAGGGCGTGTTTGACATGTGCATGCTGAAAAATGGTCTAAGAACATCATGACACCGAGGAAGCGCGAGCTGCTTTGAATTTTGCCCAGGCAACCGCGCCTCTGTAGTAGAGCTGAGGGCGAGATGCTGCAAGAAATTGGCATGGAGGCTAGTGGCAGTTTGCTTCGTCCGGGAGGTTCTGCAGAACAAGGGTGTCGTGTCTGTGAAGAATAATGCATTCTAGAGCTATCGTCGTCTTTTTTCTTAGTGAAGGATATACATACCTGCGAAGCTATTCATCTCTTCGCCGCGCCACAGCTACCCAGGAATTGTGCTTCCTGCTTGCTACACGCCGCCCAAACCGCTTTGAACGGATCTAAAGCTTTTGAGAATCCTTCAATTTTGTTTGGACTTGGGGCAAGCCGAAGCTGCTTGTGTCGCTGGTGCTGGGTGTTGGGTACATCAAATTGACGACGTCCACTAGTGCCGTTGTACCATCTTTTCTCAAAACTGCGGCTCCTGCTTCCTCTGCATAGTTAGTATCCATGTGTGGGAAATCCCTACGAGGGATGCCTTCGAGCGGGGGTGCCTGTTGGGGCAGCCATCAACTCATTGGTTGGATTGCCCACATCAACTGGGTTTCAGGCCAAATTGGACCAACTCATGAGCAAACAACCCACGTCTGCGACTGTCCAGCCAACGGCGGTATTTTTTCTCAAGCAACGCAGTTGGCCTCGCTCCAGCAAATGCCTATAATTCGCTCGGCCGGTGTGATTCGGTGAGTTCCCCGTCGAAAGTATCCGTGACTGTCACCGCAGGCCGTTGTAACTTGACTAAATTGGTTAGGTACGTTCCAAAAACGTGATAACTCGTAATGCGCTTTTCATATCCCTGGTGGCGTATAAAAAGAATTCGAGCCCCTCATCGACTCTCTTTACTTCTCCCAACACCCTCGACATGAACGGACAGGAGCAAGCCATCTTCTGGTTCGATGAAGACTATGCCGGAACATTTACCCCTTGGGTAGAAGTCACCACGGTGTCGAACCAACGTCACTCGACACCGAGACGACACCGACGACGCTATAGGTGGCGACCTTACGACGTACCCCGTCGCAGGACCGCAACCGTTATTGTGGCTCGTGTGGTAAGTACACCTCGTGCACCTCGATGTTCTGCGACAACCAGTTGACGAAATCGACAGCATGCTGTACGCAACGGAGACCAACAGTTCCATGTAAGTACACACCTCCTGACATACCACTCTCCTGCCTCCACCGTCTCAACTTTTCCATCAGGCTGCAGGCCAACAGCTCCCAGAATTGAGGCCTCGAGCTCATCCGATTCCAATCCCTGTAAGGGTATTTTCTCGTTGCCCGTCCTTGATTTTTATTGTCTTCTCTTGAGGTTCGACGACGCGACGACGCGGCGTTTAGAGGCAGGAATTAGATGTCATACTGCGGCGGCCGACCTTGCGAGTGGAGTTGCATTTCATGCATGATGCTCCGGGAGGAAGGATGTGGCGAAATTTTTTGTCATTTTAATATCATAAAATAACCTGTAGATCACCTTTTCATATCTATCATTTGTACCATACCCTCCTTTAATCCCCAACTCTATCTTACTTGAAGGGCCTTCATCTTGGGCACGGAACACTGGACCCATGTCATGAATCCGGATTTGGTGACGTTTCTGCTTGCCCTGAAACCTGGTCGATAGTGCGGAAACGGTGGGAATAGTTGAGGTCCATTGCGAGATGTGACGGAGCACGGAGCTTTTGAGGGATGGGTACACTAGGGGACAAATTATTTTTCTTTCTCTCGACTTTACTCGTTTTGTTGGGTCACAGCAGCTCGGGGTTCTCAAAATGATCAGGTGTAATACCACAAATGGGGCTCTCGCGTCGGCAGTGAGTTGCTGTGATGTATCACGTTATGGCGTTCTCCGCCCACTTGAAGGACTGTCAATGGTCGGCAAGGCTCTGAGCGTTTAATAGACAAGAGTAACTACACCGATGGCTTCTTTGATCCTTTTGATTTTCCGACATCAGTTTTCAGGTTTAATCGACGCGTGTCTGAACATAACCTACAACCCCTTATGTCGCCTTTGTTCCCCAAAGCTGGCTTCCCACCTTTTCATGGAGTAATAACTACATAGGAGAGGCAAGGCGAACACCACATCTCCTCTCATCTCCTACCCACAGGGCCGGGGCAGCACCTTATTTGGAACACAGACCCTTCTTCGTTATCACAGATCCCGCCTTTCTGAAACACTGGATAGGTCCTACAATTACAAGCGAGGGCGCGCACAAGAAAGGAAAGGTACCACGGTCGCCCAACGACATGACTCGTTCTGACGAGAAAGATCGGCTGAGAGAGATCTTACCCAGCAAAGATTACTATAGATGGGTTAAACGCAGATCTTTTGCCTCGTGGTCGATGCGAAACAGAGGCACACTCTGTAAGCTCCCTGCCCCCACTGAGAATTCCACGCGAAAACTTGCCATGTGGGATCCTCTTGGCCGTGCTTCAAGTTGTGGCCGTGTCTAATCGAACTGAAATAGTTCCCGATTTGAAAAAGCAGGCATGTGGATGGTCTTCCCAACGTCTTCCCCTGCCTTGCAAGTGTCCCAACCGAAGTTGAGTGGAGCAACCATCAGTAAGGGCCATTGGCGGTTAGAACTAGACATAACATTGCCAACTTGACATGCGTGTTGATCCCATTGCTCCTTACAATTGACGGAATTTTGTCACCTCAAGATCTACAGGAAAGATAACGTCCTTGTTTGGCGTACCCGGTCCGACCTTCTCCTCGAGTTAGGGTGAATTGCACTCCTCCTTGACCCAACTACATTCGCGTACATGTTCCAGAGTTTCTTGTTTTTCAGTGAATTTGTTTCTATACTTTTCTCCAAACTAGCCTTGTCAAGTGTGGGAATCATAGTGTGAGGCAAAACAATGCCTTTTGATCTAAGCGAGATCCTGGACCGGAACGGAAGCATTTCTAACAAGCGAAGCTGTGAAGTAGACACCCTGTGCTGCCCTGTGCTGGCAGGTCTCTCCTTGTTTTTTGCCTTCGCTTGTGGAGATACCTCTCCATATACCATCGCCTGAGCTGATGTATACTCAATGCTCTGAAGAGCGATGTAATGCAAGTTTGACATGCAAGGAGAGGGCAATGGTTACCGTGTAGAAGGATCAATTTTGCATGCCAGTGACCTTTCTCTTGATCGGCTCGATTTTACCGAGCAAAAAGCAGCACCACTTTATTGTATTCGGTCACCAGCCAGCCGTATACGAGCACCGACTCGATTCAAGTCCTCAGTGAGCACCCGAGTATTCAAGTATCGTCAAAGAGAGTTTTAGTACCAGCAGACTGTAGTCAATGCCAGTCACCGAGACGGTTAGCAAGCAAGGCTGGCAGTATTCACAGAAATGCCCCAGAGATTCCAGCTTGCCGACTAGCCAAAGCTTGATTTGAGATCTAAGACAATTATACACAGACGAGAGGAGGTCCATATTTGAACCTGACAACACAAACAATGCCCGCGTTTGCGAATGTGTTGTATTTCGTTGAACATTCAGAGCGATAGTAGTCATGGTCGTGCATGCCGTTGACTTATGGCACTGTGCGGTGTTGTGTGGCGTGCTGATAGCAACATACGGCGAATCACTCAAGGACAGGTGTGGTCCGAAATTCGGACTTGAGACAAAGCGAGGCCTAAGTGTTTGCATGTCAAGCTAGATTCGAGTGTGCCGGTCGAAGATTGTAGCCTCGCAGTGGGGACGATTGCCAACTTTGGCAACTCTGGCAACTTGCCATAATCTTCGGCCCTGCACACGACAAATTACATTGCTTAGTCTCAGATATCAGCCAAGTATTGGTTCCAGGGAATAGAATGTAGTTGATCTACAACAATGGCAAAACAATATAGAGAATACCGGACGAAAAACAAAAACATAAATCGTTACAGGAATTTCAATTTTCAATCCCAACCAGCTCTG